>JANRGW010037855.1:0-13828 GCA_024733675.1 Psilopsiagon aymara
AGCAGCGCCCAAAGGCGGCGCGGTGCCTGCCCTTCCCTCCCCGCCTCACGGGCCGGGTGCTCGCTTCCCTCTGGCCATGCCCCGAAGGAGGGTCGTTCCTTCGGGCCGCAGCACCCTGCGCAAGCTGCCCTGCGGAGCCCGACCGGCGGCTGCAGCTGCCCCTCGGTGCCGGGGATAGCGCCGGAGCCCGGCCGGGCTCGCTCCCACGCGGCACAGCCACAGCGCTGCCCCCCCGCGCTGCCGGGAACTTGCGCCTAGCCCAGGAGGGCCCCGACTACTCTCGAGCATAGATTTTTCCGCTCCCTCCCTCCAAAAAGCCTTCAAATGCGAATGCAATTCAGCCGAGCCAAGGAGGAAGATCACACCCCGCAGGCAAACGAATTTGGCGTTCCAGAGTATCAGAAAATGAAAAGCTTTCAAAATGTACTTCACGTGTGGCTGCACCCGTTGCAGCTATAGAGCACACTCATGCCAATGCCACCCCTGCAGCCAGGAAGTCTTTCAGAGCCGAGATTTTGGACAGCTAAGAGAGAAACAGAGGTTGCTTTGCTTTAAAACAGCAAGCAGGTTTCACACATGCTGAAACATACATTCTGCAGCAAAACACGAGTTTGTGGGTTAGAAGTTACTCCTTCCTTGGTAACCTCTGCACCATTTTATACTGCCTGAATTTTAAAATTAGATCAAGCCCACTGCAGTCATTGACTTCGATCACATTATTTGAACACAGATTTTCCCTGGGTTCAAAGCTGTGCATATATGGGTTCAAAGCATCTACACCAGAATTACCTCTAACAAGTCTGATGGGACTCTATAAACCCATGATTTATAAGCCTTGAGGGAAGAGTGGAAGTGTTTTCCACAAACATCTTATCTTCTGAAAAAAATACAGGGTTGTGATGGCTATCTTCAAGAAATGCACCAATTCAGATTCACTCCTGTCCTCGTGGAAGTCACAGGATTCATCAGATGTAAAGCTAAGTCAGGTATAAAGTCTGTAGAAACTGCTCTAAAACCATACAGAATCAAATAAAAATACAAACCCTCTTCTTTAATGTTATATATAACTGTCCTATAGGTTCCTACAGAATGTCATGGAAGGAAGCAGACCCAGAAATGAGATCACAGCCATTAGCACTGTTGTCACCGGATCTGAAAGGGATAAAAAGAGGAGCTGCCCTTAACACCTGCTTTCCCTCAGCATTTGTAGAAACCCTTCTGCCAACACAGTGCTGCTGCCAAAGGATAAGGGTACAACTGACCCCCGGAAACAAGGAGTGAGAAAGTTACTAGTAAGCATGTCTATAAAAAACTGTCAAGATATTTTTCATTGCTAGTATGCTCTTGAAAGTTAAAAAGTAAGGAGAAAAAAAGGTGGAGTTTCTTTAAGAGGATTTTAGCACGAGGTGTCCTAAGTAAGCAAAGCTCCTCGCTGTTATTTATTAAATAAACAAATATTTGAGGTGGAATAAAATCTGCCATATTTATATATCCCATTCCCTATTTATGCAGAATTGTTTCCTAATATTATATTAATAAATAATTATATTTTCCATATTTAGTATTTTAGATCTACAGTTATTCATTTTCTTTTTGTATATTATTAATAGAATTTATGGTGGATAATGTAAAGTAAGTGTCAGGGAGTAACATAAAGGCTGTATGACCAAACTCCCAAACGTAAATAAGGAATCAGGCCCCCACCCCCGATATTGCCTCAGGCATGTTTACAACTGCAACAATACCACAAGGTGGAGTATTCTTATTTTTCTCCTTTGATCCTCTAAGATCCCAAAGCTGACTTTTGATCCTCCAGTTGTATTTTTCAACTTTTCATTGCAACTCTGAGGATTAGAGATGCATCAAAACCAAACCAAACCAAAAAGACCCACCAAAGCCCAAATCCTCCTACAGCTGCTGGACTTCAGGGCCTTGACTCCCCACAAAATGAAGTGTTAATAAGACTCTGCTATAAAATAAAGGACTCACCAATATTTCTGACAGTAAGACATCATGGTTTTATCCTTCTGTTATCCTTCAGGGACAAATGCAGCCATCATATGAAAAAGCAACATCATGAATACTTTCAATGAGAGTTAAAAGTAATTTTCCCACATGAAATCCTGGCAGCTTGACTCCTATCAACTGTATTTTCAGAGGCATGTAACATCTAAATTTCTAATTTCGCAGACAAACGGTTACCAAAATAAAATACTTGGAGAATATCACCATAAGTACTTAGAGGTTTCATGCACTCTCGGGGTAACTGGAAGAGCATCTCAAATACAGCAGCCACATTCTTCCGCTCTTTAATAGCACCCACATTTATAAGCCATACCTGTAATACAGCAGAAGAAGCATGTGCATTTTGGACAGCATAGGACTTGCCTTAGTTATTTCTTAAAAATAGTTTGAGTCAATTTTTCCGTGATAAATTCTCAGCGTACATTCCTAAGTTTATAAAATAGCCATAAAACTTTGCTTTCAGCCTTGATTGCATCAACTGCAGTTGCTGTAAGTAAAATAATATGTCACCAGCTACCTTTAGTGCTAAAATTTCATGTGCAATACATATTTTTTTTTAAAAGGCTTTAAGTGAAAAAGTGTGCCTAAAAGAAGTGGTGCATGGGGGGAATTATGAGAGTTGCTGATGGCTTTAAATCTTTATCGAAAGCAGCATTTTTTGCTAATGCTTTAAAGTATGTTGTTAGTAATATTGCCAAGCACTCTTGAATTACAGGAAAACTATCTGTGAAAATAGCTTATTATTCTATCTCTTCAGATGACATATTAATGTTACTGTGAGCATTTAATGTAGGTATTTCACATATGCAATCTATAAGTATTTTGCAGCCACAAAAACCTGCAGAAGTCCCATTCTTGGGCACTAAATTACCCACTATAAATAATGCCTGTATTATACCAGGATAAATATCATAACTTCTCAGATCAACCATCTTATGCCTTATATATGTGTACATATATATTCTTTTGTGACTCTCAAACATTTTAAAAATGTTTTCAAGATTTAAAGACAAATCCTTGAAAATCAATGTATCTTGAGATCTGGATGCTGAAGAACTTGTCTGGCTCTTACTGGTAGCCCAGCACCTATCGCAGCTGGTTTTCTCTCAGTTTTCTTGTTAGGCCACCCTTTGTCCATGTTGGCCTCTGTAGTTCCTCTTCTGCCTATCCCTTCTTTCTCTGCTTCAAGTTCCATCTCTTGTTCTCACCTTTCTGTTTTTGTTCTCCATCTTTCTCTGCTTTCCACTTTGCTGCTCAGTTTCTTGAGCATGCATGATATCAATTGTTCGGTTCCTCTTCAACACATTTATTAGATTGAATTCAACCTTGCAGCATAGGGCTGCTTAACTTAATCAGCAGCCCAATGTAAATAACATGATGCACTATTGGGGTGCAGTAGTCAATGCACAGTCATTTCTATAAAGGCCAGAGAGGACATGCACCCCTGCATCTGCCTGCCCATACTCACACTACCACCTGATACATGCTGACACTCAGCACAGTGCAGAGAGCAGTTTTCAAGTATTATAGTGAACATGAGGAAATATCTGTAGATGGCTAAATTATCTTCCATTGGGAAATAGCAGGCCTGCCAGTGCCTGAAGTAAGGTGAGATATTGAGGCTAATGAGGGAGGAATTGCTACTCCCCAGAAGGTCCACAAGAATGTTAGCAGCAGAAAAGACTGGCAAACATTTATGATGACGGAGATAGGTTGTGTTGTTAAGCGGCTGTTCTTCTCCAAGCTGTCAGGTGCCTTCTGGTACACTAGTGGTTACTGAAATAAATTCTGTTCCATCACCTGAAACCTAGCAGCACTTGCTGCTGTTCAAAGGCTGACCGCTTTGGTTGAGCCATTCTGACCTACAGTTGTTTCCCTCTTGCTCACACCAGTTCTGCTTGTATGCTGGTCACTCCAGAGCTGCTGCATTGCTTCATCCACTGAAACAGCAAGCTGTCTTGTCATCCAGAGTCTGCAACGCAGAATGGGAACTGAGAGAGAACTTTCTAGGCTGTTTCTCTAATTTAATCTATTAATTTCTCTCCAAACAGACAAAGGCAGGGCAAGTTTTGTTTCTTTCCTAAAAGTATTTCAGTTGCAGCTCTTGTGAGCTTCACATATCAAAAAGTTTCAGAATTTTATTTGAAATGAATAGGCCCATGCAATGGATTAATTTCATATATAGAGAGCCATAGCATGGTTGGCATGAGCACTGGTGCAAGGATTGGCAAGAGGCTTTCCCTTTTGTCAGCTGCAGTGGTTGCCTTACTATATCCCATCTTCACTGCCCCACAGCCATGCTGCTCCCACAGTTGACCCCATACTCCATAGTACCGATACCACAGGAACAGATGCACAGTAAACCAAACAGGTGCATGATCTGAGGGACTCTTCATCAGGGACTGTCTGTAGCGATGGGACAAGGGGCAATGGGTTTAAACTTCAACAGTGCAAGTTAAGCTTAAATATAAGGAAGTTCTTTACTGTGAGGGTGGTGAGGCACTGGAACAGGTTGCTCAAGGAAAAGGTGAATGCTCCATCCTGGCAGTGCTCATGGCCAGGTTGTACAGAGCCTTGTGTGACATGGTTTAGGGTGAGGTGTCCCTGCCCATGACAGGGGGTTGGAACTAGATGATCATAAGGTCCTTTCCAACCCCTAACCATTCTATAATTCTATGATGTGACCTGGACCCTGTTGTGTGGTTCACATTAGTGCCAGCACTGTACTGTAGACTATGCTGACAGGTAAATTCAGATTCTCATTTACATCACCATAGTGTAAGAGTAAAATAAGAATAATACTCTCAGTGTCATCTTTGCATTAGAAAGTAAGTGTTTTGGAGACCCGATTAGGTAGAAACATGAAAAACACATTTTCTTTTTTGAACCATGACAGCTTGATAAAAGACCTTGAAGCTGATTTTTCAAGGTTCACACAATGTCTGTTGGTTCTGAGAGCAAGAAGAGCCTTCCAATGACTGAAGTACCTTCTGAGATAAATAATTTTTGTAATATTGGTCTTTATATAAAAAAAATCCATTAACTGGAATGATGAGCCATTCAGGCTCAAGTTTTATTAGTACTGAAGAATCAAAGAAGAAATGGCCAAAGTCTTACAAAGTATCTAATTTCCTCTTTGCTGATACAGGAAAAAGTCTTTTGTATTTTTTACTGATTGTGATTCAGACTTTCTGGCTGTTAGACAGACGCAGAGAACCTCAATCAAAATTTAATGTGGCATCTTATATGCAAAAGCAGTGGAAAGATACTCATTTCCCATATAGCATGTTTTTTGTCAGTCCTGCAAATTAACACAGAGAAGTACAAATAGGTTTCAAGATGACTTTTTTTCAACAGTATGTGCAATACAGTACATTAGCTAAAAGAGCATTTAATGAAAGCAAAGGCACAGTTCTACCAGATTGTGTGGGCAAAAGAACAAAAAGTGTTTTCAGCAGTAAAAATCTGAAAATATTGCCATGTTCTTCCTAGTGAACTGGGTAGAATTCAGAGAGCTGAAGAATTACAAATGCACTTTCTGTGAGCCTTCTACTGGGTCATAATCTCAGAATTTATTCCTTGGCATGGAGTGTTTTGGGGCTCAGACAGCATAGTGGGCCACAGAAATGCTTGGAGCAAAGGGGGTGAGACTGCCCCAAAACATCAGCCTGTTACTACTGCTCGGTGGCTCAGATGTAAAAAGAAGTGAGGTTTCCAAAAGCAGTGAATTCCAGGATGGGCTGTAAGATTTCAAAGGAAATAATTTTTGCGTGTTTAGCTTCAAATTTATTATGCTGCAAAGTATTCGTGGCAAGATGTTAGATCCTGGCTTCCCTGCATGCCCAGGCTCTCTGAAAACAAAACCAAAGTTGATCCTCGGTCTTTTCAAGGCCTGTCAGCAGACCACTTCCACAGGAAGAGAGAAACACAATGTCCTACTATACCACTACTGCTTTTAGCAGAAAATGAGTGATACAAGGAGGAATGCTCTTGACACTGGACAGAGGTATATAATGATGAAGGTACCAAGGGTCATTAAAAGACTGCAGATTGTGCATTACCATAGCAATGTCGGAATTCCCAAATAAGTGTGTATTTGAAAAGTAGTAAGCGCAAATTTAACACATGATTTTTCAACTCAGTCTGAGATTCAAAGCCAGATGTACAGCTTTAAATCTCTCCAATAGTCTTAGAAAATTGCAAAAATGATGGTAAAGGATGATTTGCAGTAATCTAATGGTCAGGAAGAACATTTGTTTTGAAATATCTCAAATAACTGTATCATTTTTCTTAGGATGGTGGTCTAAAATCTTACCAGAAGAATTTTAGAAGAAAGGAATGTCTAGAGATGACCCTAGAACATAAATGTGCTCCCCACACTGAATCCAAAGAGTTCTCAACAGATGGTAGTTAGTATGATTTAGTGTAGCTTCACTGAGATTATTAATTTTTTCTCCACTAAAATTTTGATGAGGTATTACTATGCAAAGTACCTGAACTTCAAAGTCTTCAATGAAAAATTACAACTTTACACTACAGATGCATATAAACTCAGTAGATGTACATAAGATTAAAAGTAAATTAAATTAAAGGAATGGCTCAGGAAGAAATTCTAGGTCTTGGGAGACAGAAGACAAAGGCAAAAAAAATCATTAATTGATTGTGTTGTCACTGATTAAGAGGTTATAGTTGTAATGTTCCTAGGTAGGGCATGAACATGCGCAAGGTACAGTTAACATGAACCCAGAGTTTTTAACCATACTCTCTCCCACTGAATGTTCCCCATAAAATGAAAACCAATTGGAACTTGCAGCTCACAGGTCCCCATTTTGGGCCAACTTCATTACTTAAAACACAAAGCAGTCAGTCTTCCCAGTTCTCCAGGTACTCAGCACTGTGGGAAGAGCACAGAGTCTTAGATTTATGTTAAGTCAAATTGACTTCTCTTTTGTGCTGTATACTCCTTATTCAGCAATCCAGTGATGAGTGGTGTTCTGCAGAGGTCAATATTGGAACTGGAGCTGTTCAACATCTTTGTTGGTGATACGGGGGACAGTGGGATCAAGTGCACCCTCAGCAAGTTTGCCAATGACACCAAGCTGTGTGGTTTGGTTGTTATGCTGGAGGGAAGGGATGAGATCCAGAAGGACCTTGACATGCTTGAAATGTAGGCCAATGCCAACCTCATAGAATAGAATCAGAATAGTTAGAGTTGGAAAGGACCTTAAGATCATCTAGTTCCAACCCACAACTTTCAACAAGGCCCAGGGCACATAGGTCAGGGGAAATCCCACGTACATATACAGGCTGGGAGGAGAATGGAGTAAGAGCAGCCCTGAGGAGAAGGACTTGAGGGTGTTGATCAGTGAGAAACTCAGCGTGATTGGGCAATGTGTGCTTGCAGCCCAGAAAGCCAACTGTATCCTGGGCTGCATCAGAAGAAGTCTAACCAGCAGGTTGAGGGAGGTGATTCTGCCCTTCTACTCCACTCTCATTTAACCCCACCTGCCATACTGCACTCAGCTCTGGGGCCCCCAAAATCAGAAGGACATGGACCTCTTGGACTGAGTGCAGAGGAGGCCATGAAGATGAGTCTCCTCTGGGGGCTGGAGCACCTCTCCTATCAAAACAACATCAGAGAGTTTGGCTTGTTCAGACTGGAGGAGAAATCTCTAGGGAGACCTTAGAGCAGGTTCCAGTGCCTAAAGCGACTTTTTACAAGGGCATGTAGCGATAGGACAAAGGGGAATGGCTTTAAACTGTAAGGGAGTAGATTCAGATTAGATATTAGGATGAAAATCTTTACTGTGAGGGTGGTGAGGCGCTGGCACAGGTTGTCCAGAGAAGTTGTGGCTGCTCCATCCCTGGAAGTGTTCAAGGCCTCTTCACGTGGAAGATTTTTTTTATTGCACAGCAGTAAGCTCTACTGAGCATTATTCTATCTTCTGAACTGACAGTAGAATTATCAGTTATTCAGAATTATCAGACTTATGAATATCTGAACAGATGTTTAATATCTAGAAGTTAATAATGACAAGAATTTTGTGCCTGGGAACTCCAAATTGAAATGGCAACATATCTGTATTTTGACTAGCATATTCTACTAGAGTAACTAAATAGCATCTAACTAGTTAAGAATATAGGAGAACCATCCATATGTAAAAATCACCATAAAAAGGTCTAGTTTTATAGTAAAGGCAATGCCAAAGTAGACATACAGAATTGCTAATTTGCAGACATCAATATATGTGCATATGTAGCATATATACTTCAAACCAGACTTCAGCATTCCGTTCAAAATTGGCCCCAAGGTAACTATATTTTCTAGGAAGGAAAATAGGTTGATAGGTTTTGCTGGAAGCAGGCCATTAGTTACTAAAGTTGGGGCTAATCCTGCAATCTTATCATAACAGAAGTTTTGTTTTTATCAGGACTTCAGGATCCACATTAAAAAAATATTATCTCACTGCCAAAATAAAATGCAAAGTACTGGGTACAACGTGCTTGATTTAATGGAATATTCAGGTCTGCTATTCAGACACAGCTCTTAGACTCTTGATACTCAGAATGAGTGTTCTTCAAATCCCTAAAGTTTGCTATTGTTCAACTCAGCAGCAAGACTTGACTCCTGAGAGTGGAAACTCAGACATTTCATTTGAAGCTGTATCGAGATGGACAACTCTTCCCATTCATCTCTTCAGAATCTGACAGTAATCTCTTAGCAAAAGGCTATAAAAATATAGATGCCCTACACAATAAGGTCAACCTCATGAAAAATACTGTTTGTTAGCACTAGAAGAGAAACTTAGGAAATCCCAATACCCAAAAAAGTATACACTGAACTTCACACAAATATTTACATTTGTGTGAATACAATTTTTCACACAAAAAAAGTACAATTTCAGTGGTACTGTTGAGTGAAGAATATAATTTTTTTATCTGTAAAATCTCTCATTAATTCTTTGCACAGTAAAGCTGCTTCATTACTTATTCTCCAGACGGACAACTACAAAGTCGATCCAGATAATCCAGATAGTATCTGCTGATTTTCTCTTTAATATCTCCTACGAGAGACCAGATACTCCAAGTCATGAAAGCCAAATCAAACAAACCTCCAAAACTGAGGAACTGCTCTAAGAAATAAAAAGCTCTAGGTATCAAAGCATTGCTGGGCAGGAGGAAACACGTACTTTCTCCTTGAAGAAAACTGGAGAGCACTGGAATTATAGCTTTATAAGCTCTTACAAAAAGCATCAGCCTGACTCTGAGAGTGATCTCAGCTCCAGCTCAAATTAATTAAGGTGAAATCTGAAGTTGATACAAGAACAAATGGAAAAAAAAAAATCTGGCATGTATACATTTAGTCAAGGAATTAAAAGAAGTTTCTTATATATAAGAGAAAGCAATTTCTGGAATGGATTTTCAATGAGAAACAGGAGCAAATAATAAAATAGCAGCAATATATTCGTGACAGGGATTATATACAATATGATATGGGTAGTAACAGGTGACTGGAATATGTTCCCACACAGAATGTGTTCTCAGAATCAGGCCCAACAAGTTGTGACTACCAAAAGATTAGTGTTGGGTTCACAGTTGTATACTACAACTGAGTCTGCCCTGCCATTATGTTGCTCAAATACAGCCCCAGCTTACATCCTATTCACAGGAAAAAATACTCGAAAAAATTCTAAAATCTTGTCACTCTCAAGCCAAGAAGCCAAAATTGAAACCATCACTGATTAACTCATCTATCAAGCTCATTTTGAGTTACAAACTGAAATTAAAGAATTTACTCATTTGGGTGAAAGACCATTATTCCCTTACAATAACATGGATAGAAATTAACTATTCCAATGCTCCAAATCCTCTCACATTTCCCAGAATATATATGCTTGCTCAGAAGGGAAGGTGAGCTCTCCCCAAATTTACTAGAAAAGGAGAAGAACAACTCATTCTGCCATAGTCCCACAGACTGTGAGATGATGAATATATAATGAGACTCTTTCAGAGGTCCTTGAAGTCAAAGAAGTGTAGCAATCAAAATGTCTTCTCAACCAAATACCAATTTGCCTGGTAAAGATTACTGTAATGAAAGTAAATCTTTTTGTAATAGCTCAGAGTATTTTAAGAGAAAAAAAATAGTCCTGTGGAATGAAATCTGTGGAAGTCAAATATTTCCAGGGCACAAGGTAATTCTAATTGGAGGAAAAGGAGCACAATCAGTGAATAACAAAATACAGAGCACAAGTTAAGGAAGGCAAACAAGGGTGGAGGCCAAATCAGTTCTCAGCTGCCACTGGACATGAGAGTCCCATGCTAGGTGTCCTCTGCTACTAGTATTGACACAGTAATGCATTGTTCTCTTTGTTCTCCCAAAACACCTCCTCCCCCAAGTCAAATGTCACGATTAAGCCTCAGTTTTGTAGTGGTTTGCAGACACAGTTGTGTAAATGCTGAGCACCTCGTGGAGCCCTCAAAAACTTCCTGAAATCAAATACTGAACTTGTCTCCTCTGAATAACACAAAACCACAAACCAGTATTTTCATGTGCCTTTATCACTTCGGATCTTCAGGGTTTTTGTAGTCTTACAGTGGGCCAAAGTAAACCTATTTTTCGTGCGTTACCATTAACCTATAAAATCTAAGATTTCTCTTTTGTCAGAAGGGTTTTGTAGCCCTTGGTGATAAACATTGATAATCATTGCTGAACATTTTAAAATGTGCCTGTTTTAACTTGGTATGAGTATTCTGCAGATGTTTTTTTTAGTGTCCCTCCAAAGTGTTTGCATGCTTACTGCAAAGAAAATAAACAGAACAAATATTATGGCACGACAAGTTGGTCAATTATTAGCCTTTGCATACCCAGATCATAGCAGTTTTTTACAAGGACACATGTTAATATATAATAGAGGTGTATTTCAGTTCTTTTAAAATTGATTTTTCAGACTCATATTTTAAACTTATGAGTGTCAGCTGGAAAGTAAGTTGACCAGAGAGGCCTTTCAGCAAAATGAGCCACACAAGAGAAATACAACTGGAGCTAAACATATGAAGAAGTCCCAGGCTGGCATCCCCAGCCTCACTTAAGTCTGGGTGAACTGTCTGTAAGGGTCTTAAACTGCGATTCTAACATTTCCCAGATGAAAAAGATGTAATAAATGTCAAATGTACAACTCACTTTTTTCAGGTGACTGGCACCTACCTACCACATTGGTGACTATCCCTGTGAAGATGTGATTGCTATTTAATATACAATCATCATTTTGAGGATGTAGAAATGGTGAGTGGAGAAACAGCAAACAAGTTTAATCTGATTTTGTGCATAGGAAATGAGGTGGCAGAGAACACGAAATGGCCAGGCAAAGTGCACACAGCAATCAAAATTTTTGTGGCTAGGTTCAGAGACAGAACGAGGAAAATGTGTGAGAGAAAGGTTTTATTCTGAGATGGATTAAGGCTAATCAGGGTATTGCAAACCAAAATATACCTAACATATAGCCACAGATAAAACTGACCAGAAAAATATAGCAGAAAACTAGAGAACAGTAGACAGAGAATAGCAAACTGACTCATGCAGCCTGAAGACAAAAACTGAGCCAAGGAACCAGTGACCAAGAAGTAATCTGGACTCACCTGGCTCACTGGGGCAATTTTGATAAGATAAAAGAAAATTGTATCAGAACAGTCCAGTTCAGCCTTCAACAGACTGCCTGGACTTTGTACTGTTGTGTCAGACACAGGCAGTTTTAACGCAAGGAGGACTGTATTAGAGGTCACACTGTGCTGAGGCCTTGTTTATTCTGTACCAAGTTCAAAGTCTTACAGAGGTAAGAACACCTGAAAAAGGTTACACAGAGGTGTAAAGGTATGAGGACTGTACACTCCTATATACAGCCCTGCAGAGAAACCCAAAGAATACTTATGTGGTACATTCAGTACACCTAATGGCTAAACTCTCCTATTTCTCTGCTAAGCAGAAGTGTGAGTGGTTCAGGAGGAAAAACGCCCATATAACTCAGGGTTCAGGAGGAAAAAGCCCCTTGTAACTCAGAGTTCCTGAAACTGTCTTTCTAGAAACACCAGTTCCCAGTTTTGCCATCCATTTATCTTCCAGTATTGCATTTATATTGCTAAAAATGAGCTAATTCAAGCTACATTTTCTGATGGAATTATAATGTTTATCTTTTATTAATAAATTAATAAATTTAACACCCTGTCTGAAGGGACCTATAAAAGAAACAAAAACCCACAAAACAATTCAAAATTGAAGCCAGGAATGTGTTCTAATCAAAGTATACCACAGAAAAAATAATTAGCCATTTTAAAGAGAGTATAGAGTGCAAGAAATGACCTGATCTCCTTCATTAACATGAGTCTGAGTGTCCCACCATAAGAGATATGAAAAGGAAAGTTGTAGGTGACAAGGCTGAAACAGACGGTTCCAAGAGACTTTAGGCTGAAACAGCAGTTCCAGGAGACTCCGAGTAACTTCTTTATCCTTGAACATTAAAGATGCAGCCCTAAAGATTTCTAGATGAACCAAGTCTGATATAAACAACAGAAACTGTCCATCAGCCTCTTACTGGATGAGATGTTGGAGCAACTATGAAAGGGCTTTATTGCCAAACATAACCTTAGGAACCCACCTTGTATCTTTTTGTCATTATCTCCATTATTAAAATTCTTGTATTCTTCAGTATTATTTTATCCCTAAACTTCTCTAGTGGCAAAGCAGATCATACACATCTGACATATGAATATAGCACTCCAATCAGCATCATGAGTCTATCACTTGGTGGGTAAATGGCAAACTCCTGGCATATGTATTGCACACCACTTGTGGGACTCCCACAAGTCATAAAGGAGATCTACCACTGAGCTGCAAGCTTTGAGCCCCAGGCAGACAGCACGAGCTCCAGGGCTGAAAAGGAACACTTGTTTAGCAAGGTTTAGTCCAAGTCTCCTTGGCAAGCAGTGAAGTAACGGAGGGGTTACAGATTTAGGGTCACCACTACAGTGCTACTTTTTAAGCTGACAATCTAAATTACACCTCAGCTTATACCAGTGAGATTCTCTAACATCACGTAGCTCAGATAATACGTTAGTGAGATGCAGGTGGATTTAATTAGATCCAGAAACTTGACAGGAAAACCAAAAAGAGTTCGGAACTCTCTGGATAGATCTAGGACAAGAGCCTGAACGCAGCAAACACTTTTCTGTTTACACTGCCTTGGAGTTTAAAGTGTGTTCCTCTGCAGTTTGGGATGGGTCCACATGCGTTATGAGTTCGTTTTTCATTTTCTTGCATCAGAAAAAAATCTATATATAAACCTGGAAACTTGAGATTCCCAGGTTTCTTTTAGCCCTATGGACTTAAACCTGGTCACACGATGCATGCATACATGCTATTGAAGAATAAAGTTTCTACCTCCTAACAGTTGTGAGGAAAACCTCAAGAATTTGATCAGTACAAACAGGTGAGCAAGGATCCTGAAATAAAAATACTGTATTAGCTTAAATGTCCCCTAATGGCAATCTGAAAGCTATCATTGCTAAGTAAGTTTATCATTAACTTATTAATACACTTAACAGTTACATTTTTTGTTCATTGTTGTTCGGCTAAGAAAGCAAAGACAGGTCAAGACTTAGGCACAAATGCCTGGTAACCCAAATTTTATGATTGTCGTGGTTTAGGCCGTAAATCAGCCATGCAGTTTGCTACGTGGAGAATCGAAAGAATGCAACTCCCACAGGTTGAGATAAGAACAGTTTAGTAACTAAGGTATAACACAAACCACTA
>JANRGW010037855.1:13928-31054 GCA_024733675.1 Psilopsiagon aymara
CCCGGCTCCCCCTCCTCCCTGGCAGAGCATGAGGCTCAGAAAGTCCTTGGCCAGACCAAACATCACTAAACCATAACTAAAGACACTGGTGTTATCAGTGCTGTTCCCAGGCCGAAAGTCAAAACCACAGTACTGCACCAGCTAACAAGGAGAAAAATGACTGCTACTGCTGAACCCATGACATTGATGTATCTGCTATTGTGCCACATTCTCTATCTTCCAGTCAGAAAGAAACCAAACTAGCAGAATAACTGACATATCCTCTGTGAGTATTCTTACAGTCAGTCAGACGATGTCTACTGCAGTGTTCAAGGCCAGGTTGGAGGGGTCTTTGAGCACCCTGGTCTAGTGGGAGAAGTCCCTGACCATGGCAGGGGGGTTGGAACTAGATGATCTTAAAGTCCTTTCCAACCCAAACCATTCTATGATTTTGTGATTCTATAATCCCCTTTCCCCCTATCCTCAGCAGGGACCCAATCCCATATGACTCATTCACCATCCCTGAGATCAGCAGTCTGAGGTAGGATTGAAGAAAGCAATACAGTCCTCCCATGTGGGAGTTTTGCCCAAGAGAAATCTTTGGGGAGTTTAGTTTTGTTCTACTGTTTTATCATTTGTAACCCAGGACTTGTAAGTCTTCTCTACATCAAAGGGCTGTGGAATGATAAAGGGTTTAACACAGATACAATACAGTAATAGCATACTATTCTACATATTTATGAAATATTCTCTGGGAGCCTAACAGAATCAGACAAAAATGTTTGCAAAAGCCATAGCTGGAAGAGCAAAGCTGTCTTTTCCTTCCGTTCTAAGTCAGCTCTGGCAAGAATGGATATACTGCAGAAAGCACAATAATTTTTCTGCTTTCAAATGTGAGAGTAAGAACTTTGTTACAGGAATACTGCATTATAAAAGGATGATCTGAGAAAGCACATGTTGTGTGGCTTGCACAAATATCACTGACATCACAGCTTCTCCTGGTTTTGCTCTGGCTCTCCTGGACAGCATGTAGGACATCAATGATCTGTATTATCTGCAAACAGATAAACATTTAATTCCAGGTGAATGCTTTTGTCTATGGAGAAGCCCACTGAAGTCAGCAGAGCTCACTGCACAAAAACCATGGTACTTTTAGTCTAGCTACAACATTAGAATTTTGGATCCTGATTTTCAGAACTGTTCAGCATATTATAGTGCTACAACGGCAACATGTAGCAGCTAGAGACAGGCAGCTAAATCATTTTAAAACCAGGCCCATATCATCATATATGACTAAAACCTTCTGGCCTAAACTTTGCATGACAGTTAATGAGTGCACCATTAATCTAAGGGAACTCCTCTCTTCTGCCTGCTTTTGCCAACAATATTGGCTAGTGAAGACTGCTGTGTGAAGGAAAAAAATATCTTGGAACTTACCCCCTCAATTTCAACTCCTCATCCCCAAAACACAGGGATTTAAAGCAACCTTTTCTGCAATACACATGAAATAAAATATCTGACTGCCCAGAAGACCTCACCCGAGACAAAACAGCCCTTCAGTTAATCTACATCCCTGGCTCAACCAGATGCCAGGGAATCCAGAGCTCCAGACTCCTGGAAAGCAAGCAAATATCCTAAAACGCCACAGGTTAAACCATTTACTGCTTCTTTGCTGCCTATGATGAATAGCTGTTATGGAACTGCTAGTGCTCAGACTGATGGCTATTGGTGGTGTGCTCATAGCAGAGCTATCTGGCAGGATGTTGTCACTGCTAGGATTGTGCCATTCCTCTTTGCACAGCAAAAATTAAATCACCTCCCAGAGTGCATTTCAGAAAAGGCCAGGTAGATGAAATTGCCCCTTTGTGAAAAAGGGCGAGGGAATAAAAAAAGGCAAACAGGAATATCCACGTACACTGTAGAGGTTTGTTTTGTTGGGTTTTTTTTTTTAGACAAATACTTTTGGTGTCTTGGAAGCAAAGAAATAGCCCTTGGCTAATACCTGCATATTAAAATGTAAGTTAATCACTATTGAAAATACTTTGTGACCTAAAATGAAACTCTGTGTAATCATCAGAAGTGGCAATTAGCAAAGTGAAGAATTAAACTTCTTTAAATCATAGAATCATATAATAGTCTGTGTTGGAAGGGACCTTTAAAGGTCATCTAGTCAAACCCCTCAGCAACAAGCAAGTTCATCTTCAACTAGATCAGCTTGCTCAGAGCCCTGTCCAGCCTGACCTTAAATGCTACCAGGGATGGGGAATCTACCACCTCTCTGGGCAACCTGTGCCAGTGTTTTACCACCCTCATTGTAAAAAATATCTTCCTTATATCTAGTCTAAGTCACCATCATGGTGACTTTGTCAGATAAACTACCCCTAAACTTTAGTTCTGCTTTAATTTAAAAAGCCTAAATTGGTTTTACTTTACATGGCCTGGTTTTCTTCACAGGGAAGGATTTCACTGTTACAAGATGTGATCTGATGCACTGTACCAGCAATGCTCTCCACATTTCTCTACTGTCAGTAACAACTACTCTCACCATTTCAGTCCTGTGTTTCAGTTATTTACATAGATCTCTATTATCAGAAAATCAGTCAGTTTCACAAACTTACTTCCCAACACTCCTTACCTCTGTTTCCCATAAGTCAAATGCATCTTATTCCCACTGATGAGCTGAGGAACAGAGGCACAGTGAGAAGTGATTTGTATATGGCAGTTGGTGGTCTAAGAAGAAATGGAACATACATATACAGAAATCCTGGTTGGAAGCCAAACCAGATGACCACGTTTGAACCAAATCAAACTAAATTAAATAAAGGTTTTCTGCAGCACTCAGCATGATGTTATTTATGCCTTCAAATAGCATATCTGTTTCCCAGATCTTCCTGTCCAATTATTTAAAGGCTTGGTCCAACAGAGATAACATACAGAATCTGACTGTCAAAAGATCTGCTGCCAGCTGCAGTCACCTGCAGGGACTGGGAAGAAAGACATGTCTGATGATAGCATCAAGACTTTGGCTAGGACTACTAAGCTTCATAAAGCTGTCATTGTTTGAAAAGTGATGTCTGTTCCTTCTGCATCATGATGGAACCAGCAATGATCCATCCTTTGGATCTTACCCAAAGAAAGGCCAAAGAGAAACGTGAAAAACAAAGGAAATGAGCAGACTGCTGTTGCCTGCCTCTGCCCCCAACCACAACCCACACGAGCTGTTTGTTGTTTTGGCAGGAGAGCAGGCTCTTAATAAGCAAGAAGAGCTGAAGCTGGCAGAACAGCCAGAAAAGTATTTAGAGTTGTTTATGTATGAATGATTGCAGGGTGGGAAGGGCAGACATCTTCTGTTTGGATAGATCAGGTAAAGCCCTGGGGGCAGCGCTGAAAACGGAGCCCTTTACAATCAGATGAGTAACATGATCCTGGACTGCTTTCTCTTTTCCCTCTGTGCAGACTCCAAGTTACAGTTGAGCTTTGCCTTGGAGTCCTTATTGAACACTGCATTCACAGGCACTTCTTAAGTCCTGCTATAGCCCAGAGGATGACTACTTTAATCCTCTTTATTAACAACTTTCAGTTTTTCCGTGCTGTAGCCAAGGTTCGCTTGCTGACATAAATGGCCTTGGAATATTTCTATGGTTTGGGTCTATATTTATGTCCCTCTGGTTTGATTACAGTAGTGATACTTGGCACTTCTATGCTACCTCCTCTAAAGGAGAGACAGGTCCATCACAAGTAATATAGGTGTGACACCACCTACTATGCTTAATTGCATTTTAATTCTGAGTAGGGAACAGGGAACCAGTCTGAATGTGATGCCCATTTTGCACAGCTAGTAATTTGTCTAGAAACTGCTGTTATTTGGAATGTTCACCATTGCCTTTATTTTGAGGATTATACCCTTTGTAAACACAGCCACTATGGGGCAGTAATACACAAGCAGTCATCAATACACACAGAAGTTAAAGTGTCCTTTGCATCTCCAAGAGTCCTGATGAGGCTGGTAAGCATAGTTACCCTCTCTCTGCAGACAAGGGGGCAGATGCAAAGGTTAAGAGGTTAACCCTCTGCTGTAAGCCTATTTCCCCAACCAGGGTGACTTAGTAGTGACTTGGGTACAGGTTTCGAAGGTGATGTTGAGATAAGGCAACACCAACACTGCTTTAAGTAGTCTATACGTCTATTCTGAGAAATACTGTCAACAACTCGTAGCTTGAGGACTTTTGAACTTCCCTTGCACATGGTGCCAAATTATGTGTTCTCAGGAGGATCACGCCTACATGCAAACAGGCAAGCTGCTATTTGCCTTTGCCATTTTCCCAGAGGAAATAATGGTGCCAGACAAGTGTGAGCAGACCAACCTCATATAGTATGTCTGGCTTTGTGGTGTGTAACTCAGGAAGTAGAAATGATGAGCACTCCCACTACACTTTGTGTAACTGCTCAGGGATGCAGAAGGGTGACTCTAACCCAGGAGAGCATGAGATACCCTCTACCCAGATTAACTCTCCAGGCTCAGACACACAAGAACTTTCCAAATCTGAATAAGATTTTATTGTAATTTCTCACTATTGTTCATTGCCCTGGATTCCTAGAGCCTCTGCACTCAGCCTAAATGTAGAATTGGCCCACAGCTAAGAATGGAGATTGTAACTGACACTAGGTTGATAATGAAGAGATAACTATTGGAACTCATAACCATCACTTAGAGACGTAAGTAAATGAAAACAATAGAGAAACTATTTTTTTCCAGGTTGGGATTCTTGCCATCAAAATGAAGACAAGGAGACCATCAAAACTGGTCTGGGTAAACTACAGATAATTCTATCTAGCTACTTGCTAAAACCAAGGAATCAGATGTTATGATCTCTCCTAAGGATGAATTCTGAGCCAGAACTCTGACACAAAAACCAGCCATGCCTCTGTGTAATGTGACAGCCTTCCTATTGTCTTGCATTAACTATCTGACAGATCAAGATTTTCAATATTTAAATATATTCAACAATTATTATCAGTTTTATTTAATGCAAGTTGGTTACTGAGCAAGAAAGCAAACAATTTCAGTTTTCAGCTTCTCTTTGTAATACATCATACTGCAAGAATTTTCTAAACCTTTCTTTGCCCTGTAAGCATAAATCACATGAAAAAAACCCTCTAGTTCTATCGAAATTTGCACTTCTTGCTAGACTGCCACATGAATTGCCTTACCATGACAAACAAGCAGATGAACTAGATTCACTTAATGAGCCTGGATAAGAGAAGAAACAAAAGAAGAAGGAAACAAAAAACCCCAGTTCACAGTAATTGAAATTGGTAGATTTGATTTTCTTTGTGTAGGTGCCAAGATACAAGAAGTGAGCATTGAAAAGATACCTTTAGATAAGCTCCCCAGAGATAACAGTTACCCATGCTAAACTTAAATCAATGCTACAGACTACACTATGAGGAGGGCTAGCTGTAAGTGTAAAAGCTCGGAATGTCAGAAACATCCTGGACATGACAGTATAGATCTCTTTGCAGGTTAATTCATCCTCTTTCTTTTCAGGGTGAAGACACAACCTGAGAGAGTAAAGAAACTACGTGCCTCCTCATGCAGAGCACTACGACTTTCAAAAACTATGTAGTTCTAACTGTAAAAAATAACAGAGTGAAGAGCTGCCCTGTTCCTGTCTTAACAGCTTTCTCCCAGGTTGGTGTGACAGATGCTGCATCAGGCAAGAATCATACACAGACTCAGCTGGAGAGGGCATCCCACAGGGCTCAAGAGCTACAGATATCTAGCTTTTATGCTACACCCCATTGGGTTAGATCAGCTTTCTGCAGGACATTAAAAATACTAATCTTTGACTTCTTTTTCCTTAATCTTCTCTATGGAGCATTAGGGGATAGAGAGAACTGAAGCCTTGAGTGTAGGCTTTGTTTTGGCTAGGTTTAGTCGGTAAATCTTTTTGAAGGTAAGCACACACTCATACAAAACACTTGTACTTGGAAAAAACATTTCTGAAGATTCTAGCTAAAAAGTCTGTCTTTTCTTCTGTAGTAGGTAAATACCTAACACAAGTGGAAAAAAATGATGGTTTTGTGTGTTTTGTCTAGTATGGAAAGTTTCCAAGCATTAACTTTTGATTTTGGAAAGGAAGAATATATGTATGCCTCTAACCAACAAGCTTTGCATCACCCTTTGAAAGGTAAAATAATTACAAACCTTGATAGGACTGTAAATGACTGGCTAGATGAAGAGTACATTAGTTTTACTTTCCAGTTGAAACAGGTAACTTGGAAAGGCAATAGTCATAGGAAGATGCCCAAGTCGAGTCCCTTTATGACAATGTCCCAACACTCTAAGAGTTTTTTAAATGACTAAAGTGTACATTGAAACATGCGGTGCAATGATCTTCTGCCAAGGAAAAGTGGTAATAAAACTGAGGGGGAGAGACATTTACCTAAGTGTGTTCAGGCTCTTCAACAAACTGCTTACCCTGTGTACTGTTGTGGGGACCCACCTAGTGAAAACATGAAGAATTGCACCAAACCAGAAAAAGAAAGAAAGGGAAAGTTGAGCCAAGAAAACAATTATGAAATATAACTTAGAAGCTTCCAAGTGGTGAAACATGCGGCAAGACAAGAGAGACCACAAATTCCAGCCAACCTACAATCACCATCTGGTATTACTTTGCAAGTCTCAGATAACTTGGTTCCATAATAAGGTACAGCATAAGCTTGCATTTAGGAGAATGGATTATGTATTTTGGTGCAGTGCCAGAAGATATATTTGGGACCTATACTCATTATTACCAGCCTGAGCACTAACAAAACCAGCAGTTGGTCCCTGTAAAATCAGAAGAATGACTTTATTGAAAACTAATAGAAGATATTCCACTTTGTCTCTTCTTTTTTAAATTATTTTTTTAATTAGAGTGTTGCAGGATGAGCCATCATTTTATGTAGGTGCCAAATCTTCAAGGTTTTATTCTTCTCACCACAGGAGCTGGAGGCTTCCATTACAGTGAGCGCTGAATTTTTTACCTTATTTCTTTAGGCCATAAAGGCTCTAAGAACACCATTAGGATTCTTTATTTTACAACAGATTTTTACATAATGAAGTGCTCCAAATTTTATTACAGTCAATAGCGATCTGTTCAAAGGGATTTGCTCTCATTTCCTCATTTCCCTGTCCTCACTTATCTAATCCCCAAGAAAACCAAAACTTCCTTCAGTAATAAATCTCCAAAATATGTAGACATTAAAATCAGATACCTGGCTAAACCATTGCTATTTTCTCTAAATTATACAAAATCATACACTCTTCTTTTCATCGCTAGGATATACAAAATGGTAGAGAATTAGTATTTGTTTAGCATTGAAAATAGCTTATAAATACACTTTTTCTGCTTGAATGAAGCAGCAAACATCTTTTGTCTTGCCATCTGAAGATCCTCCAAAACAAAGTTGCAAATAGTAAATATTCAGTTAGAAACAGCTACGCTGTAGTACAGGAAATCCCCCCCCAAACTCTCAGAACCACTTGCATTTGATTCTCCTCTTCTCCGTATATTTCTAGGTCCACATGGTTTGCATGATTTAATTCCAGAAAAGTCCAGATAACGAACCCCACAAAACCACTGGCCAACATCTAGAGCCAGCACTTCAGGTTGAAGAAGAGCCATACTAATTTAGAAGCAAGAACAGAATTCTAGTTTATGTATTCTAATTACAATTTTCTTCTTCTTTTTCTTCACAAGAGTATTCTAAGAAAAGCCTGACTTTTCTAAATACTCCTTAAGATAACCAGTCTAATCTCAGATCTTGAAAATCTTTTATTTCCACTTTTCTCTGTTCTTTTTTCAAGATACTAATACTTAGCATTTCTCTAAAAAGTGATACCTTACATGAAGTTACACCTGAAAATTAGGGCTCTTGTGAAAGTGTGTCCTAGTAGTCTGAGCACTGCTACTTGGGACACAAAGGCTCTCCTCATGGTTATGGACTACACACAAACACCAAGGCACACAGGCTGTACTCGCTTTCAGCCTGCACAACCACTAATGTCTCTGAAAGAAAGGGAAGCAGGTGTTACTATTAGAGTACTGGTTCTTTGGAGCAGTGATTTTTGATCCACTAAGAGGAACAAAAAGCCTTGCTCTCTAAGGCCTCCCTCATTGGCTTTGCACCTTCTATTCCTTCCTTCCTCTTTGCTGAAACATTCCCTTTTCTCCTGTCTCTTCCTTTGCTTCTGTTTCCTCTTCTCAGCAGTCACAAGTAAGTAGAAATTGATGTAGGAATCTTCTCTGTATTTCTGTAGATCCTTCCAACAGTGTATATTACTGCTTGCGGTGACTGGAGTTAAGACACCTGGCTGCAAGGGCAGGTTTGGGGTCCTATAACCATCACAGAGCTAAAAATGAAACATCTGAGTGAAGAAGGAGACTCCTCTCTCTATGGCTCTCCAAAGCCTCTCCAAGTCTCCTTTCCATCTATAGCCTCCATAAACTGCTGTTGACTCCTTGCCTACCCAGATCCCCATCACCATACAGCATTCTCTAAGTCCTGCCACTGAAAATGTTACCTAAAACGGAAAAGCTTACTCCTAATTCTGCTTATTGTAAATGGCAGTTAGATCCTAAATGGCATTGTTATCAAACCCTCTTCCATGGGTGTGTGGGCTTCTGTAGCTTCTATTTATCTTTTACACTTTCTTATCCTCTATCAATACTGCCCTGCTCTGACCATGCACAATGTCTCAACAGAAATAAACAGCTGAGGTTTACAACACCAGGGGGCATCTTAGAACTTGTATAGAATGTTATGCCATCCGCTTGTTCAGCCCAACATCTGTCCAGGACAAATTTTAGAAGAATTTATCTTCCATTTTCACCACTTTCTTTTGGCAGTATACTTCTTTCACAAGCTGACATTTTCAAAGTGTGGTAGTTTCCTCCAGTCATTTATCTAATTGCCTGCTAATCCTTCAGTAAAATCATGAACACAAAGGTCATGTTATTTGCATAAGGTTTTTTTTAATAGGCCCTAAAATGATCTTGAGCTTTTTAATTAAATGGGAGGGGGGGTTCATGTTAAAATAAGGAGTAAATTTACAAGTAACTGTTCAGCTCTTGGGCTCTATATAGACCAATTAGACTATTTATTTTCTCATTTGTTTTCATCATTTATTAAAATCAAGTTTATTGCACTTCAAAAAGCCACGTTCTGGAAACACAGCTTTTGATAACCTCTCCTAACACAGTTCTCTGCTAAATCCCCCAAAGTTGATGAGGACTTCTTTTGTTTCACTTTGGAGTTGCCTAGGAATTCTAAGAGAGGTCAACTGCCCTTGTTTGTAGTGATACCTAATTGCCCACCAAGAAATTGTGCCTGGCCACAAGTGCTTTCAATAATAACTATAGATGAAATAGACACAAGTGGGGGGTAAGGATTTTCCTAAAGTACTGTATGTAACAAATGAAGATATCAAGCAATAAGCCCAGATTTATGGAGGGAGCACTTTGAGGACAGTTATATCTCGTAATTCTTATCCTCTTAGCTATAAGAATATAATTTCTCTTCAGTTTCTCAATTATGTATAGTATAATAGGAAATACAACTACTACTGAATTTCACATATTCTCCTTGGAAAAACACACTACAAAGATCAGGTACACTGCTAGTAGATCGCAGCCCTCTGAACAAATAGACTTATTTAGAGTAGTAGTTTCTAGATGGTTGTCTGGATGCTCATGAAAATTGTAAAGTTGTGAATTAATTTTTAGGATGGGTTACAGAAACAGCAGACAAGAATGACAAATAAGAGAGGAGGGTGGAATAAGAAGGGGTACAAGCCCTGTGATTCTGTGATTACAAGAGATAGTAAAGTTGCTACAGAGAAGCAGGAACTGCCCCCAGTTGATAAGAATTAACAGAATTTTGTAAAACCAATGGCAAAAATAGAGCTAAAGTGAAACCATGACTACTACTGGATAATCATCCTTTGCTCGTTACACATAATTTTTATGCTTCTCTCAGTGCTAGGAAAGTGAAAACTCCATCTTTGATAATGCAGAAAATGAAACTGGAGTACTGGTTTTAAAAAAAAAGGCTCAGAATCCTGACAATAAACCATGTCCTGGGCTGCATCAAAAGAAATGTGACCAGCAGCTCAAGGGAAGGGATTCTTCCCCTCTACTCTGCTCTCATTAACCTCACCTGCAGTCCTGCATTCAGCTCTGGGGCCACCAGAGCAAGAAGGAGGTGGAGCTGCTGAGGCAAGTCCAGAGGAGGGCCACGGAAATGCTCTGAGGGCTGGAGCACCTCTCCTATGGAGACAGGCTGAGAGAACTGTGTTTGCCCGGCCTGGAGAAGAGAAGGCTTCGGGGAGACTTTAAAGCAGCTTCCAGTGCCTAAAGGGGGCCAAAAAGAAATCTGGAGAGGGACTTCTGACAAAGGCAGGTAGTTACAAGACAAGGGAGAATGGCTTTAAACTGACAGAAAGTAGGTTTAGATTAGATATAAAGAAACTCTTTATTGTGAGGATGGTGAGGCACTGGCACAAGCTGCCCAGGGAAGCTGTGGCTGCCCTATCCCTGGCAGCGCTCAAGGCCAGGTTGGATGGGAGTTTGAGCAACCTGGTCTACTGAAAGGTGTCCCCGCCCATGTCAGGGGAGTTGGAACTGGATGATCTTTAAGGTCCCTTCCAAACCATTCTATGATTCTATGATCCTGTTATACAATAGGTTTGGGGATAGAGGCTGAGGTATCTTTTGATGAAAGATACTTGGAAGATTATACCCACTGTGAGAATTAGCAAAAAGATACCTTTACAACAGAAGTGCCACAGCTCAGGCTTGGGGTCTTTGTCTCAGTGTGAACTGTATCTAACCTCTGTTTACGTAACATAACTAAAGGTTTTGGTTTCCATGGTTCAGGAATTCTGAATCTTTCTCACATACTTAGCAATGAAAATTCTGTTTCAGATGTTCTTATCAAAACAGGAAGATGGAATGATGCAACAGAGTGAGCACTGAAGGACTTGGTTCTATTTTTGTTTGCCACTGTTCTGTTGGGTGACCTGGGACAAATAAGTTCATCTTTCTGTGCTTTAACTTCCACATCTGTAAAAAGAAGATAGTGAGACTTACCTCCTCTGCAAATACACTAATTTTCCCTTCTTATCAGCTAGTAGAAACAAAGATGGAAGGAAACTCTTGGCAAATTTCTATTATAATTCATTGGGAAAAAAGCCAATTCAATTAAGAGATTTCTGGGGTTTATGGGATTGTTTTGATTCTCAAAACTTTGCAAAACAGTCCAAAATGGAAAAGAAATCACCCAAGCTGGCCCAGACCCAAGCCTGTGAAGTGTTCTTAGCACAGTTGAGCAATACTGGACAGAACCTTTAGCCAATTACCTTCCTCTAGAGGTTCCAAGGAATGTTTTTTTTTAAGTGGAAAAAAAAAAAAAAGAAAAAAGACAGAAAATGTAGCATCTCACTCCCAGATCTTAAGAGCGAGAACTTCTGAACACCAAAACCAGATGGAATTTTGTCAGCAACACATCAAAGATAAAACACAACTTTTCCACAGCTCTGGAGAAACTCTACAGAAAATATCAGAAAAGAGGTGTTAAAAAGCACAGAAAAATAACACAGATTGGGCTGAAAAAAGTTGAGCATGATGATACTATCCTGTACTTGGCACTGGTGAGGCTGCACCTTGAGCACTGTGCTCAGTTCTGGGCCACTCACTACAAGAAAGACACTGATGTGCTGGAGTGGGTCCAGAGAAGGGCAATGAAGCTGGTGAAGGGTTTGGAGTCTTATGAGGAACTGCTGAGGGAACTGGGGCTGTTTAGTCTGGAAAAGACAAGGCTCTGGGGGGACCTTATCGCTTTCTACAACTGAAAGGAGCATGGAGTGTGGCAGGGGTCGGTCTCTTCTCCCAAGTAAGAAGTGATAGGAGCAGAGGAAACAGCCTCAAGCTCTGCCAGGGGAGGTTTAGACTGGATATTAGGAACAATTTCTTTCACAGACAGGGTGAACAGGCATTGGAACAGGTTGCCCAGGAAAGTGGTGGAATCACTATCCCTGGAAGTATTCAAAAACTGTGTAGATGAGGCCCTAAGTGATACGGTTTAGTGGTGGTCTTGGCAGTCCTGAGTTAGTGGCTGGACCCAATGAACTTAAGGGTCTTTTCCAACCTAGTTGATTCTATGATTCTATGATTCTTTGTACGCTCAGTGCTGCAATTCCTTGCTAAGACAAAACATGGCAAGATCCTTGGATCCATGAATTCTCCCAAGCACTGTCTGTCACTCACACAACTGGCTTCTTCCTCATGTTCCTGCACATTTTTGGGCCATATCACATATGCTCATCATGTCACTCCACAATTTCTTTCTTGTTTCATTAGCATGGGTTAATGCTAATATATTTACCTGGTTGGTAGATGTTATCTGTGTCACGTGCTTGGGCAAAAGGAGAGTACCTTCCCTTTATATTGTATTAGGTTTGTTCTTGCCTGTGGCTTGTCTTGCAGAGCAGGACATTTGAGAGATACAGATAATCTGTCAACAGCAGTGGTGCTAGGAGAGAGCCTTTATTCTTATTGTGCTATCAAGGCATTCTGTCAATAAATATCAAATGGGAACACTGCTGCAGTAGAACAACTGATGACCAATGCAGTTTTAAAGGCAGAAACGCTCCTTCCTAGCTTGTTTTAAGGTATTAAAAAAACAAAGTTAGAGCTTGCCGACTTGTTTGTTAAACCTTCAATCAGCCCAAAGGGACAGCATTAGTGCTAAAAGTTTTGTCTTTCCAATGAGAAAATGTAAATAACACAAAGCATGAGAGATTGAAAAAAAAAACCTGATTCTGCTTTCCAAAACTTATCTAATTACCATTTGGCTTTTTTAGTTATATTTCTTTCTTATTTCTTTGGCCTGAGTCTTAGCTCAAATTCTTCTTGGGCAAGTTCTGCTACTCAAACAAGATCTAACTGGTCTGATTCACAGAAGGGTGTAAAGCCTGTCATCAAACAAATCAGTTTTGATTTACCTTTGTAAAAAATTTCCCTTTGAGCTACAGGATCTAGTAGTTTAGGAATTTGTCATTCTGGGGGCTTCATCAGCAGTACCTGTGGTTGCCCCAGATCTTTTGGCCATCTGGATTCTTCCAGGCATGGGGAGGCATGCAGCAGTGCTCAAAGTGTCACTATACATCAGTGCAACATTATACAATGCATCATGAATCTAAAACTTCACACAATCCTCATTATCAACACATCTGAGTATTCTAAGAAGGTTTTTCATACACAATCTCCTGTGTTATTCCCTTAAATTGAACCTAGCTGAAACAACTTGGTGGACTGACTAGCTAAGGAAGGTTAAAGAAAAAGGATTAAAAAGATAAGCTATATGACCCCTGGAACAGCCTGGCAAAGCCTATACATTCTGACACCTAGACTGCAGTGCCCCCATGCAGATGTCTTCATCTGAATTTAAGTTTCTTCTACAGACAATACAGAACTACCCAAAACCGTTAATGAAGCTGAGAGCTATTCAGCTGTTCAAAATACACTGATACATCAGACCCTTAAAGTGGTCTCAACAGCTTCCTATATCAACTATGAGCAGGGTTCAACTTTCTGACCACAGAGGCTTAGTGACAACTGTGATGGTCTGAGATATCAAAGACTTCCATGTGAGACTTCAGATATGACAGGCTTTTTAGGAGATCTACTTCTTCTTGGAACAGGAGGCCAGGTAGAAAACTCCACAATGTCTAGAATGGTATTTGATGCCTGCATTTATGTAACTGAATCCCACATTAGATCTCTACTGAGCATAAGGGGAGCTTAGACATCTGGTTCACATGGAGACACCTACACACTGAAACCCAAATTTAGGTGTCTTAATCTGCTGGCTGAATCCACTCCTTTACTTGGAGATTTCCTGAGCTGGAAGCTGTATTAGCATTACGTTTAAGAGGCCTCAATGGACATTTTTTCCATTTCAATTTCTAATCCACTCATGAACACATTTCTACTTTTGGTCTCTGCAATACACTTTCAGCAATTTACAACTGTAACTCAGGAGGAAACATGCTTTCTTTTCTTTCCTTTAAAAGTACTGCCTGGAAATTTTACTCAGGACACCTAAAGCTTGTGCTGTAAGGTACACAGAACTCACTTTCACCACGACAATAGATTTTCATGCCATTATCACATTCCTTCATAGTCCTTTCTAAAGTTAAACCATTCCAGTGTATTTAAACACATCTGTTTTGGTTTTTTTAACTTTCCTTTAAGGAAGCAATTCAACACCTCTGATCAGCTCATTGCTTCTCTCTTCACCTTTCTTGGTGTTTTATGGAGAATTCCAGACAATATACAAGATGTACAAGCATTTTTTGTGTTTTATAACATCTTATTCTTTATTCTTACCCAATGTACCTAACATTCTTTTTGCCTTTTCACTGACTACAAAGCACAGAACTGATGTTTTCAATAGACTAGCCACAACAGCTCCACAGATTCTTTCCCCAGTGCCCTTAATGAATTTAAGGGCACATGGGACGAACTTGTTCTACAGGCTTTTCCTCGGGAGTGAATAACAGTCTCTCCTATTCAGGCGCCTGTTTTTGCAAAGCTGTTTAGAATATAATCTCTTTGAGATCTCTGCCCACTGTAAAATTTGACTAATATAGCTCAAGATTTCAGAAGTATTTGAGAGGAGAGAGCAGATCACATAAACCTATATACATATTTTAAGTTGTCATTTGACTCTCTTTTGGAAAGCAGGCAAAAAGCAGACTAAGTGATACCCAGCAAAAGTAACAGTAGGAAGGAAGAGTCTGAGAGCAACCAGATAAACTTCCTCTTTCCTGAAACACTCCAAACAAACCACCCAGTACTTACAAAGGTTTGTTTACTCCATTCAAAACTACAGTCACATAGAAACTCTACTAGGGGATGTGCAGACTCTGACTTCAGTCATGTACAAACCGTAGGAAAACTATTATAAAAGGAAATGACTGAAACAAATCCCAAGTTCTCCCAGTTATTGAAAGAACAGTTGGAGTTTCCTCCAGTCTTCTCTATCACAGCTGGTCAACAAGCTCTACATATCAGCTGGATAAAATAGTTCTGAACAATTTGGATTTAGAAAAATAGTATGCATTAATTCTGGGGAATTTATGTACATAAACATAAATTTTGGGATATTTGCCTCTTTTTTTTTTTTTTTTTTTTCCCCCAAAGTAAAAAAGCCAAGCTAAGAAGAGAGACAGGATTTAAAAAATAGATTTTGTAACTCAGTGCGTCTCTTGTGCTATTTCTGTGACTGAGACGTGCCAGCAACTGAAACAATTGATAGATGAATTTTCAGTGCTTGAGTACATATGAATCCCAAATTCTGACTGCAACTCATATTGACAGAGGATTACTCTGAGTTATGACTTCTTGCCAGTGCTTTCGTATGAGCTCTTGTCCCTTCTTGTGAGCATGAAGGAACTGGGTCAATTAGTTAACACTAACAAGTTATCACAGAGTACATTAAGCAATTGGGCTGGGCATATCATTATTATCAGGGATTTTGAGAAATGAAACATATGTCTCAAAGAACTTACAGTAAAGGATGCTAAAAAAGTAGCATTTATTAATTCTGTTAATAAAATTATAATCCAAGCCTCAGGGAAACTCTTTTTGATAAGAACTAAAATAGCTATTTGGGTAGATTAAGTACCTGGAATTACAAGGTAGGCAAGAACTGGCCAAATTAGAAAGACTTCAAGGATAATGGTTCTGGAGAAAGCAGATAGCATATAGGGCTAAATTATTATGAGAGATCAAAGCTGCACGTTAGCCATTATGAAACAGGAATTATGAAAAGCTGGTTAATATGTGTGCTGACTATGTGGCTATCTCATTTAACTGCACACATTACTTTCATCTTGATCCCTGCTACCACCTTGTCATCCACCTACTAACCCTTCCACAGTCACTCCTTTTTATTTCACCTCAGCTTCTGATTATGTATTGCCTTTTGCCCTCTGTACTTTCATGCCGTAGCTACAGCTTTGTTCTGTATTCTGCTCTATTTATGTTATTATAAAGCACCTTGCCATAATCTCTGGACACCAAGGGCAATATCCATGAAAGAACCTGCTCGGGTTTGTCAACCCTGTTTAAATTTCCACTTCACTCAAATGAAATCTGCCATCTTCAAAGTGTCACTCTGCAGCTCAAGTTCTGTATTTGCATATTCACAATAAAGTTCCCAGTCCTGACTGCGCTGAGCAAATCTGACACTTTGTTCTTAAACCTCACCAGGGTCTACAAACCAGGGTAGACCCTCACCAGGGTCTATGCTTTGAGACTGTCACTCCCCATCCTGAAAGGAAAAGTGCCAAGTCAGGTCCTGTCCAAAGACAGCTCAGTGATGAAGCTACTCCACCACCCTTTCGTCTGCTATGGGAGCAGTTGCATCACTCACTGTAGATATGAAAGACCTGAGGATTCACTCTGCCCCTCTACCCTCTCGTCGCTACAGATGCACATTAACTGTTAAACGTGGGTTATCTTAGGGTAATTGTGGTTGATTTCTCTCAGCTGTCTTTCCTTTCCCACTGAAGCGATCAGTCCCCACATTCCTGACAGCTAGTCAAACTACACGGTGAGGAAAACATCGGCAGTTGGCCAGACATCCTCCATCTGCCTGACCAATGTCTCCTTCCTCCTCTTCAAAGCCCCAGGACAAGTGCTTCCACGGACCATTAAGCCATAAAGCTCAAAGCTCCCTGAGGGGCTGTTAAGGGCTTTATTCTTCAGAGCGAGCTGCAGAACGTGCAAGCCCGGCAGAACGGGCAGATGTACAACTCTTAAGGAGACAGGGGGACTGAAGGCCGCCCATCCACAGTCCTCCCGCCGTGAACCCCCCATAGGTCAGGGCAGTACACCGCTCAGCACAAAAGCGCCAGGCAGAAACCCCACCGCCTCCCCACCTCGGGGGTCGCCATGTTCCCAGCCCGACCCGCTCCCCCCTCCCGTCATGGCGGCGGCACCCCGGCAGCCTCACGTGATGGCTTCGGGCGGGGAAGGAGGCGGGAGCGGTCACGTGGCGCCACGGCCGCGCGGGAGCGGTGCGCGCCGCCGCCG
>JANRGW010037855.1:31154-59392 GCA_024733675.1 Psilopsiagon aymara
GGGGCGGGCGGAGGGGCGATGCCGCCGCCGCGTCCCGCCGGCCGCCGCCGCGGTGAGTGCGGGGTGGCGGCTCCGGGGCTCCGAGGGACACGGTTGGTGGGGGTGAGGGAAGGCGACCCCGCTAAGGGGCAGCCCTCGGGGGTGAGGAACGGGGCTGGTGGCGGCATCAGGCCGGCCCCTGCGGATTTCCCGCCTGCCCTGAGGAGCGTTGCGGAATCTGGCCGGGGCGCAGCGAGTCCTGTTTCCTGCCGGCCCTGCCTGGGGTGGCCGGGGTCACATTTAGGGCTTCCCCGTTTCAGACTGAGACGGGCGGTTCGGGCGGCGGGCTGCGCCGGTCGGGTCGCTGGCCGAGCGTGCTGCATGGAGGGGGCTGCCAGGTCAACCTGGCCGGCAGCACCGCCCCGGCCGGCGCGGATTCTGCCATATAGGGTGGAAAACAATGTAATTCTTACTTCTTTAGCCTGTAAGTGTGTGTGGAGGTGCAGCAGCAGTAGCCCGCAAGCAGATATGCTGAAACTATGCAACTGTCAGCCCAAAACGTGAGGAGCTGTGCAGTTTTACTGCTCCTTTCATTGATTCGTCTGCAGAGCGAGGGTAGGCGTTGCGATGTGGAGGGCTGATTGACCCCGTGGTGCGTTAAAGCTTTCGTATCCTTATGAGTGGGAAATGCTTTCTTATCCTTATGACTGGGAAATTTATTTTTAAACAGTTTCTACTTTTTTTTTCTTTTTTTTTTTTTTTTTTTTTTTTTCCCCCGTTCCTGTGGTTTTCAGTGTATACTTTGCAACATTGAGGCTCCCTTTGCCTCTTAGCAAATACGTGTTATTATACGTGGCTGGTCTCCAGCCCTTGTAGTCAGCTCCCATTGCCATGTGGCATTTTTCTTTCTTTCTTTTTTTTTTTTCTTTTTTTCATATCTTAAATCTTTATAAGGAAGGCTGTAATAGAAAATGCGGATGGCTCATTAACTGTCTCCAAGTTACTTGCAAAGCAAAAGAAAGGTTCTCTCATCCCCTGTTTGCATGGAGACAGATGGAGCTAATCAAACAACCTGCTGGTAGTGGGGAGCTAAGCAGGTTGGACTCCTTGCTCTAATGTGGCACTGGAAGCAAACTGCATTCAGAAGCTGCCTTTCCAAAGAGGTGCTTGACCTTCATTCACTTCTTTTTATAGGTGTCAGCCTTAAAACTGCCATTGAGACTAATTAAAACACTGATGCTTTCTAGTACAGCATCTCTGCCAAACTGTATCATGCAATGTTTTCACTATCAGTTGCAGGACAGCTGCAGGAGACCTAACAGAACTTTATAACTAGATGTAAAGTACAGCCCCTACTCTCCCAAAGAAAAGAAAAGATCTCATGATCTGGCTTTGTTGCTGCTCTGTAAACAATCTGCACTATATCCGTTTGGTCCTATGTATTTGGAGTGTTGCTTTCTGTTTGAAGGAATGGTGAAATCTCTTAATGCCAGTACAGTAATTATGCAAGTGGGCAGGATCAGCAGCACTCAGACAACATGCTTACTTGTTCGTTTTAGAATTTTTCTGTAAATTTATTTCAACGTAAGATCAAATCCCCTCTTAGAAAGAGTAGTCTTACTCTAAGAGTATACTGTTTCAAGAATATTCAAGAATTAAATATTCTTGAATGCTTCTTATTCTACCGTCTGCTTCCCCCCCCCCCCCTTTCATATGTATCTCATCTCAATAGGAGGCTGCTCTCAGGCAACTCTGATGAGCTTAAGATGATTCAAGTGCAGGTTGTGCCCAGGGAAGGATGGTATCAACCTCTTCTGACAATTTGTTTCTGCCCTTCTACTCTGTAGAGAACCTTTGTATATGTGAAATACTCTGGCTGGGATTTCTGGACCTCATTTTAGAGCAGCATAAAGGTCCAGGTGGTTCCAGATAAGAGGCTTTTGATTAACAAACAATTGGCCTCTCCCAGTATAACTGTCTCTGAAGAACTGTGTGCCTTCTGCATAAGCTTTTCCTCATCTCTTGGTAAGATAAGCTCCTGTGGAGTTTTAGAAGCTCTTCTGCAGCAGGGAAGGAAACAAATAACACTGCAACTCTACTGAGCCTTCATCTCAGCCTCAGAGGAGGAAGCCAGCAGTCTAAGTGACATGTGTTCTGGTTTAAGAGATTCTGACTGCAGATATTAGGGCTTGTTGCCCATCTTCTGCTATCTAATCACTTTGTCTCAGAGGATGCATAATGGATACTCCATTATGCACAAGTTAGAATTCCTGATAAGCTGCTGTGTGGCAGTAGTTGATGAGAATGGGTGAATCGCATGGTTCATTATTTTCATAGTGATGTAAAGTAACAGTAGATGTGATTCAAGCCTTTTAGGAGGAAGAAAGACCTGAAATGGCAAGGCAAGGGAAATAAAGGTGGATTATTATTACTTTGAAAATTTATCTGTACAAAACATGTTTCCTCATGTAAATGCTAGAAAACTTAAGTTTTTACTGGTAGTTATAGGGCATGTGTGTGGAGTGGCATAAACTGTGGGTCAGATGTATGAGATTAGAAGTTTTGGAGCAGATAGTAAAGATGGGGATTTTGAATCTTCCAGCAAGAAAGAATAGGGTACCGTGAGGGTGAAAAGAACAGAGGGAGGATCTCAGAACCTCATCATGTTCTGTAAAAAGGCTGGGATCTGAGCAGCTAGCAGGTTCGATTTGACACTGTGGCAGCTGTGTCATGATTACTGAAGTGGAGAAGGGGAGACTTCCAGCTGAAAGGAAAAGGTAACGTTTTGGAAAAGAAACCCAAACCAGGCATTCCTTCCTGTGACAGTTCAGTATCAACTTCCAACAGTCTTATCTGCCTGGCTAGGCAATACTACGGTAATGGGTATCCCTAAAATGAAGTAATTTTCTTTAGTGCTATTTGTATTGGAGAGGTGCTGCAATACAACTATTTGTTTGCTGTTGAAGAGCAAAAAGCATGTTTATATTTTTCAAGTGCAGAAATTAATGTTTATTCTTTCTGAAAAAGTATTCTTTTGAAAAAGGTGAAGTCTGTGGACTTCTAACTCTTCAGTCCCTCTTAGAGTGTGGGAGGTAGATCATCCCTCTTGATTGTTATCTAAGGCTTCTTTTCAAAACATATGGTGGTTTATGGAGATGAATGCATCTGCTGTTGCAGCTACTGTGTTACTGTATGAAGTACTGTTAGTACAAAGGCCTTGGCTGTTAAGCATCAGTAAACGCATTGTTCAGCTCATTTTGTGTAAGAGTTGATAGTATCCACCACATCCTTCAGCTGTGCTCTAGCATGTTTCTCATGTGAGTCAGCATTGTGTAGTAATTGATGTAAATACTGTATTTGAGAAGTCTAAGGAAACTAGAAATACACTGCAACAAAAAGGGGGAAAATTAGGAATCAGATCGCACTCTTTCAATCAAAAGTGACTGCAGGTATGCGAAGTTTCATATATTTTGTCGTATGAACTTCTGAACTGCTTCCCAGAGATATGAAAATATACCAAGTCTGTAGGTGAAATGACTGATGTTGTTCCTAGATGTAGAGTATGGATTGAAGTGCCTGGAAGAGTTAGTGCTGTATCTGAGCCCTTTCTTGTGCAGTCTAGGATTTTGGCAGCCTGGTAACTTGCGTGTTTGAAACTGGAATACACTGCTTGGGGGTGAATCAGCTTTTCCACCGTTTACACTAGCTAGAAACCCCTAATGTGGGGAACCTCAGGACTTTATGCTGCCTACTTAATGTTTTGTAGTATGAGTAAGAAATAGGTGTACAGGCTAGGGAGGAGTCCAGATTTCACTGACCTATGCTGCATACAGGTTACTTACTCTTTGCTGGCTCTAAGTTCAGTTTGGAGCTGGTGAGCTGCTGTGCTTTTCTCTCTTGTGGCAGTAGTGGCATTGCAATTTCTGCACTTCTGACACTGAAGGTTTGCTGTGACTGAGAAGATATACCCCATCAGCTGTGCTGCAATGGCTGTATGCATGCTCTAATCTCTTGCTGTGGAGCACGCTACCTTGACAAAACCAAATCCCTCTTGCATAGCAGGAGGGAAGGAATATGGGCATGGAGAAATGTTACAGAGTGGTAAGCTTACCTGCAATAACTTTTTGTCATTCTTAAGACTTCGACTGTGAGACATTGGACCATTTAAGAAGTCATATTCTAAATGGACAGGTTAAGCTAATAAACTTGCAGAGGCATGCTGAAAAGAAGGCACCTCAGTAAACGAATCCTATGTGCCAAACTGATTTAAGGAAATACTTAATGAATGTTAGGAGCATGCTCATGGAAGTCTTCTTTTTAGTTTATGGAAAAATGTCCCAGGTATTACTTGGCTGAATGGCACAGATTTTCTTGTGCAGCTAAGGATAGCATATAGATGCTTTAAACCTTGGAGGTGGCCTTAATTAAAGCGGAGATCCTTTTCCAGGAAGTGCAGATCTATCTTGTTTTGATACACAGCCCTTCTAAATCAACCTTCATAGGTTTTTTTTGCTATTTTGTGAATTCCTGAAGTGTAGCATCAAAAACGAATTGGTCTCTGTTGATACCTCTCATATATGTTAGAAGTGCTTTGTTTAGTTTTCTTTTCCTGGATTAGCTAATTTTGTCAGCATGAATTTCTTCTCTCTTGTGTCAGCAGACACTGAGACGCAGCTCTTGTGAAACAGGAGAGCGCTATGTTTTGGATTGTGTGCTGACCTGTGCTAGCCGTGTGTTGGAAAGCATGGCTTCTAGTGAAGTGGGGAAAATGTACTTTTTGATCTGCTATTCATCTTGTTGCAACATCCTTGGTTGCAACATCAAAATCCCTAGTGTGTTTTCCCATTAGAAACATTGGCAATAGATAAGTAGAAGAAAAGTGACTAACAGGATGGAAAAGGAGTAGTCCACAACTCATTCCTCGAAGGGACTTCTCTGGATAAGGAGAGACTGTGTCTGTAAGATCACATAGAAGGGAATGAAAGACAAAGAAAATTAATTTTTAGCATAACTTGCAGAAATTTGCTCTCCTTAAAGGCAGTGTAAAATTTCTTTATGCTAGTGACTTGTCATTCTAATCCAGCAGTTAATGTCTAACAGTTAAGGTTTGGTTTGGTTTGTTTTTTTCCAGAAGTTGGCTAATAGAAGGTCTGTTTACTTACAAATTTGGAAAATTCCCTATCCTGCTGTCCACTACAATATTTAGCAAGATAAGCTTATATTAAATTGATAGTTTAGTTTAGATGTGAGTGAAAGTGTTTTCATTGTAGGTATGGTTGTACCAGAAGTGGTACCTCTTTGTTAGTATTACTGCACTGTATTAAGAAAGGGAAAAAGAGAGAATGTTTTCTATACATGAGTTTCCTATTTAGAAATAGATTTATTGGGGGAGAAGAAGGTATGAGTTACTGCTGTTCTGACCTAGAGCTCTGCCTGGTGTTTGTATCATCTCTGGTTATTCTGGCCTCAGAACCTTTGATTTATTTGCCTTAATGTATCAGTCAGGTTTTATCGGTGAGAGCTGAGATGCTGAATTGCTAGGGATCTCATAAAAATCTGTAGCGGAACAAGTAGTTCAACCATAGTATCTCATGGGTCAATCTGGTGACTGCACAGGCTCAGTCAGTAACTTGAAGAGAGAACAGATAGTAGATTTATATCCTTAGGATTCCTCTCTTATATTAATGGATGAAAATATTAGTGAGGAAATGAGGGAAGTAGAGAGAAACCTGTGCACAGAAATTACTCCTGTTGAGAAAAAAGATCCAAAAGCAGGAAGATAGCGGGGCTTTTGATCTTAAGAGTTTCTTACAGGGAAAAGTGAAAGTCCCATGCCTCTGCTGTTCCGAATGGCATGGGTACTGTGGACTCTATGCTAAAGCTTGGAGTGAGAACCTTCAGATAACCTATGTTTCTGGACATGAGGAATGCAAATGGATGTCGATTTCAATTTGGTGTCTACTTTTAGTATTTCAGTTCCACATTTTTTAACAATGGTGACCTGCTAAGAAAAGCAGGCAGGATGTGATGTGTTGAGGAAATCTCTTAAGATTGTGCCATCTCTTACTAGCATGGTGAAATATAACAGGAGTTAAGAACTCCAAGCAGTTTAGAAGGAGTTAAATATTTTTCTGTCAGAGGCAGTTCGGGGATTTAAACTGTAACTTGTTTTAACCTCACTGGCAGTTCTGCTGCTACACCTAATCTTTTTTTATCTTTAAACAGTTAATGTTAATGTACACTAGTCTCTGTTACTCAGGCTCCGTAAATGTATCTGATCCTGAGCTAATCAAACCAAGTTGCGAGGGCAGGCTGTGGAGCAACAGCAAGTAGTGCTGTCTTAACCATGGGATTTTATACCTACTCAGGTACAGTCTTTCCAAGTTTCTAGTCTGACTTTGCGAATGTCTTTTGTGTGTGGTGGTTTTTTTGTATACAGCTGTTGATTTCAGTACTGAGTTTGCACAAATGGATGATAGATGTCTGCTTGGTGCTAACTGCAGAACTGGGATTTGTGGGGAAAACTTGTGTGCAGAATGCAGTGCCCGTCATCAGTAGTCACAGGTTTAAGGCTGAGACTTGTTAAGCCCAGTTTTCAGTGTCCTACTCCAAAGTACTTCAGTGAGGTCTGTTTTGTTGCCAAATTTACTGCCAGCTTTTTTGGCAGTAGGGCTGTGCAAATAAAGTCTGGTGGGGATTTTTTATTTTTATTTTTTTAGAATTGGGAAATGTGTTTTCACTTTGCTTGTGAAAGAGTGGAAAAAAGCTCAAAGCACTTCTGATGAGGATTTCTTAAGGCAAACTGAAAGCATACCTAGAAAATGTCACTCAAAATATGGAACATTTATAAAATCACTAATGATTTGGAAAATGAGGAGTAAAGGCTTTTTCAGAATTGAGATTAACATGCAAGTTAATGATCATTTTCTCATGCGTTTCTGTAGCATCACCCGTTGATACTGTGATGAAGAATGCTTTAGAAATGCATTGATTAATTATGCTTCTCTATTGAATGGCAGTTAAATGATCAGCCTTGTTTATGTAGACAAATCCATGGATCTGTATGGATCGTGCATCAACTGAAAAAGAGGGGAGGTGGGGGGGGGGAAGAGAAAAGAAAAATATGGGGAGAAAAGAGCTCCCAAATAGGAAAAGAGATCATTGCTCTTGGGGCAATATATACAGTCAAGTGAGAAATTACCTTGCAGCATACATATCCTAAGGCCCATCCAAATTAGCCTGTTGTCATAGAGAAGCTTGTGTCTGTTCCCCTATTCCCAGCTTGTACTTGCAAGCAGTACTCAGCAGCAAAGTGTTAAGTTTCAGGCTCAGCGTTTTATTGTTCGCTGAGAATGAAGACACCAACTGGATTTGACTGCTACTGCAGTAAATGTGTTTTCACTGTGTAACCTTGCACTGCTTCTTTAGTTCTGACTCTTATGGAAAAAGGTGAGTGTTCTTCTGTTCCACTCTTCGTGTAGAAGTGTGCCTGATCTAGTTATTTTGCGTATATCTGTGGCTTTACTGTTATTTTGGTAAGCTTTGCAGATGTAAAATGCAAGGAAGAACTAAGTAGATTTTAAACATTTAGGAAACGTATTAAGCAGCTTACTTGTGTGTAGCTGACCTTGTAAGCTGTCATGCATTTTGCATTTGTATACAGTGCTGGAAGGTTGTTAAACTAATATTTAGATACATGGATCTTTAATGTGAGAGAGATTCATGGAAAAAATAAGTTATCAGTGTGGGTTTTTTAATCTTGCTGTTTTCTAAGCTGTGGGTGAAGAAGGAAAGGCTGTATTACAAAATGAATGTATCTTTCTCTGGAGACAGTACACAAAATTTGTGTTTCCTTGAGAGCTGGTTTTGCTAATGAAAAGAAAATCTCACCGTTTCAATTGGAAGACAGTATTTATTAGTGACAAAAAAGGCAGAAGGTATTTTTAGGACTCTGTGAATGGCATGACGTGTATTTATATGCCAGATGGCTTAAAGTAACATCCATCCAAGCAGCCCTGCAGTGCAACGCTTGTTAGGGGACAAGGTAAGAAAATTCCATGCATGTAACCATGTTTTGGGAAACCAGTAACTTTTCTGAGGGGGGAATGAAGACACTGCAGCGGCATGAAACTGTCTACTGTATTGCAGTTATTCAGTATTGAGCACAAGGATTTTGGTAAGCTCATATTTCTAATCCAAGTGTACTTACTTTCTGTAATCAGGTTGGGCTATTGTGTTACTTTTCTTGATGCAGTGTTGTACTACTGGTTGTAACTAAATCTGGTGCTCCTTTCTGTTGTTTGATAACATGAGATTCTGATGCTTATGGAACTTTTTCTTTCCAAAACTTGTAACTGCTTTTTCCATTAAAATTGCATCCTTAAATGAGAGCCCTTGTGAAATACGGTCACTCCTTGGAGAGGAGGAGTATGTTGGGAGAAAGGTATGCTTTATCAGTAAGGAAAAAAACCTAGTATGTTTTGGAGTCGGCAAAGAGATGGAAGATGTTACTGCAGAAGATACTTGACAATTTCTTTGGGAGAGCATTTTAAATGGAGGTGGGTAAAGAAGGAACTTCACATTTTGATTATAAAACTTCTTGTTTGCATACGGTCTGGTGTGGCAGCCTGCTATGTAAAGCTTTTTTATTGGAGTTGAGGAATTCCTAAAAGCCTGATAGCAAAGTTACCTTCCCAAAGGAGGCATTTCAAGTTATATTCCACGGGATTAAAAATGACAGTATGCAATATTTAGATATCTCTGGTTAAAGTGCGAAAACTGAAATACAAATTCGTATATAAGTGAGTCACTTGTCAGTGGTAAAATAGTGAGGGGTGAGAACCTAAATACATAAAGAAGATTAATTTTTAAATTGTTCCTAAAATAGTTTATCCTTTTCAGACTTAGCACACTCATGGTATAGTTCGATCTTCATGTAACTAGTCTGTCTGTGTGCCTTTCTTTATCTATAATGTATAAGGAACTTACTGGTATTGTAAGATTATTTATCTGTATGGTGTTGATCAAAATTCTGTATTCATTCCAGGAGGTTTCATTTCAAGTGGCATGACATGGATTCATATAGCTGTGCTGAAATGACTAAACTGTTGGCTCTCAAAAGCTTTTCACGTTGCATTTAGAAGTGACTTACAGAGGCTAATTAAAAATAGATCTTAGTGTGTCATCTCATTAAAATGAAAGGGAACAGTGATCTTATGCAAGAGGACAGCCTGTGGCCTGCGGTGTATTTCTGTGAGTGAGGGTTGCTGTGACTAGAGTTATATTGGTTGGCTTGGTTTTTTTTTCTTTTCAGTTTTTCATTCTCCTACCTTCCACCTCACTATACAGCCTGGTTCTGTTTTCTTGACAACATCCCTATAGGTAGCCTTCAGCAGGCTGCTGTTAGGTCCCCCCAGGCCATCTCTTCTGCAGGCTGAAGAAGCCCAGCATCCTCATCTGCTTCTCACAGGACGAGTGTTCCAGCCTGTGACCATCTTGGTGGTCTTTCACTGAATTTGCTCCAGTTTGCTAATGTCTGTCTGGTACTGGCAAATCCCAAATCATGTACAGTGCTCTGCCTGTGGTCTTCCGGAGTGCTCTGTGGACTGGTGTAATTGCATCCCTCAGTCAGCTGGCTGTGCTTCTGTTGATAAGCCCCTGTGCTGTCAGCTGTCGTTGCTGCAAGGGCGTGCTGCTGGCTTATGTTTAGCCAGACCACCCCAGGTCCTTCTCGGCAGAGCTGTTTCCCAGGCTGTGTCAGTGGTTGGGGAGATTTTCTATCCCAGGTACAGGACTTAGCATTTGTCCTTGCTGAATGTCATGAGGTGGATTCCTGTAGGCGGCAGTCTGTCTTCACATGTGTAGTTACCTGCCTACGGCATGTCAAATATAGCCACTTAATTCATAAAATACAGTGACACATTCCTCCTGTAAGGCCATAAATTAATGATTGTTTTAATTAAAAGCAAACTGGGAGATCTTATTTAGTGCCAAAGAGATCCAATAGGAGGTTGTGGTGCTTTGTTTTTATAAGGAGTTAAATTGGGTTGATATATTTGTAGCAAAAGCCAGAGATACTAGAAAAATAAAAGCGTAGTGTTTCATGTGCTCAAGAATCTATGTTCAGTGAATGTTGCTCCTAGTGATGTGTGGTAGAGTCTGAAACAAAAGCTGCCTAAGGTGTCGCTTTGTCATCTTGCTAATCTATTAACTGTGACTCTCCCTTAAGACTTGTTGCAATATAAAGGATGCCTGGAAAAAATAATTCTTGTGAAAGTGCAGAAGCCTCTGTAAATGGCATCTCTGTGTTGTGAGTGTAGTGTTGGAGTACTACTTTTTCCTAATCTGGCCTCTGTTCATCTTACTGTTAATGCTCCTGTTTGCTAGTGAATTCAAGAAGAAAACAGGAAAGCCTGTTCATGCTCATGTTTGTTGTGGAAGGGGAGTGATGGTAGTAGCCATAACATTGTGGAGGCCAAGAAGTAAGTAAAAAGTTAAGTTTATTAACAAAGCAAAAATGCAGTTCTAAGTAGTGTTACTTTATCTTCATGTAGTTTTTTTCCTAAAATAAATTGTAAAAAGCATCTGTAGAAGGTCATGCAGCAAATAATTATCCTAATACCCTGTAGAAAGATTAAAATATTTTTTTTTATTTTTTTTTCACTAGAATGTTCTTTAAAAATGAAGATTATACACAACTGTGTGTTGGCTTAATATAGGTCCAAAATACACATGCAGCCTTGCAGGAAATCTGGGTAGTACAAGTTATGTGTCTGTCTTCATCTTATTTTTCTGGAAGAAAAGCTGATCTTGGAAAAACTACAAGCAGTTTTAAAGGTTTTCTCAAATAATTCTTACTCCTCTATCAAAAACCTTGAGGTTAATCTGGTCCTGTGTTTGACCTCTGACAAACATTGTTTTTGGCACAGTCATGAAATATCTAGTCATACAATGTGTTTACTAAACTGTTGAGGTTAATCCAAGCAAATGTCAGGGTTTAAGCAGTGGCAGGCTATAGAGCCTGTAGCTACTTTTGCTCTTTAAGCCAAAATACTGGGAAATGTGTGTGGCTTATTTTCCCCCTCCATTAAAAATATTGAAGGCTAGCACACTGGGTCAGTGTTCGTTACTGCTGCACAGTTAGTTACTGCTGCACAGGTTACTAATGAGAGACTGTCCTGGGCTGTCTGCAGGAGGAAAGTTGTCTCATTGATGGGCTGATTATTAAATGAATATAAATGATTCTGGGCTTAATATATGGCATGATTGTCATGCTGGTGCTGTAAGGATGCTGTAAGAAGCTGGTGTAACATGAAAAGCAGTACTGCAGAGGCATTACTGAAGCTCAAATCTGGCAGGTAGGTTCCTGGAGGTTTTTTTCCAGCTTTGCAATTGATTGACTTTTCTAGACTTTAACTAAGTTACTAATATTAAACTGCTGTCGTTCTCTTAAGACAAAAATCAATGATTTACTGCTTGTACAAGGAACTGAGACTTTTGTGCTGGAATTCGTGGAAATTAGAGAGGAATATTTTACTCTTGGCATTTCTGGCATGTGGCTCTGCAAACTTGTTTCCAAGGTTTTGCCAAAGTCTGAAAACTATCAGGCAATAAATATGCAAGAGTCAAAACAGAGCACCAAGACAGAGACTGAAAGGCTGAATATTTTGTTGGAAATTCTTGGAATACTGTGACTTTCTGTCTTGGTCTCTTTTGAGCTGGTGCTGATGGAGGCAGCTTCTAAAGTTGCTTTTTTGCCCTTTCTTGATCCACCCCAGTTGCCACCAAAATGGACTGTAATTTTCTGTTGTAGGAGGTTCTGCCACCTTGAATGATTTATGTTTTGTCATATTGGAATATATCTGGATTCCTGAGTATACCAATGCAAACAGCCATAAGCTTTATGTATCACTGGGATCTTGTGGATGTGAATGAATCTTTGCAAAGCACTTCAAGGTGTTAGTATTTATTTTTTGCTGTGAAAGCTCTTATATTGCCAAGGGAGATAAAATGTCATGTTCATTCTGGATGTTCTTCACTATATGAGTTCTTATGTGAGGCATTTTGGAAACTTACTTTTGGCAGTTGTGTTGCTTTTCAGACATAAGGGGTGAAACAGGATAGGTCCTTCTAACCTAGTCTCAATTACCGGTAAAATCTGTGAGGAACTGTATTGTGAAACAATTCTACATCATATGTTTAAATCATAGATATGTATATATATATATATTTATATTTAATGGCAATTAGTATTTTTCTTTTGCATTTCAATAAATACGTGGAAATGGGGTTTAACATTTAATGGCAATTAGTATTTTTCTTTTGCATTTCAATAAATACGTGGAAATGGGGTTTAACCATACTGTCCAAATACCAATTTATTACTGACTGCACTGTGTTACAATATTTATTGCATAAGTGAAAATTTCTCGGATAAGCCAGTTGATGTGAATATCTGAGTAAAGCAATTTTGCTTTTCTGATTTAAGTTGTTCCTAGCTGACTGTTCAAACCTGCTAGTTCTGCTTGCATTAGCAGAGCTTTAGGGCTGTTGAGTTACAAGCATGTATTATCTGTTTCTCTCATAAAGCATGTATCAGGGCTGAGAAAAATACGAATACTTTGGATTTGAAATGCATCTTTTGCATTTCCTGTATTCAGGAACAGTTTGTCTCCGTTAAATAAAAAGGGGGCGACAAAAAAGGCAAAACAAAAGAATGGGCTGGCTTTGCTGAATTTCAAAACCCTGCTTGGAGAAACCAGCTGGGAGAGGATGGATGTTCACGGCAGTCATCTTTAAGACCATGCATATGCAGTCAGGGACAGTTGTTGGGTAAACTGGCAAAACTGTTTCCTAGAAGTCTTCACAGAACTGGAGAGCAGAGGAGCCTGGGTAGATTAAGGCTTTTACTCGCTGTGTCTAGGTGGCTTGCACAAAGCAAGCCATGGGTAGGGAGATGGGTGAGGTAAGAATACAGGGGGGAGTGGCTACCTCTAAACTGAGTGTTCCTTCCTGGGACATTGTGACCAGGTGAAGTATTCTCCTTCCCTCTGGTGTGCATCAAAGTGATTATCTTTTTGTTGCATCTGAAATGAGCCCAGTGATACTTGTTTCTTAGTATTTTGTGGAGCTGTGGAGATGTATTAATGTGATTATACTTTGTAAATGTAAAAGTATAGGGCTGGAAAGGTTCTCCTGGCTCCTCAGAGCAGCTCCCAAGCAGGACTGACATTTCTTAGGACGTGAAAATGTACTGTAGCCTCTTTGCTAAAAGACGTCTGTAAGAAGTCATGCTCAATATAAAACTGTCCAAAATCAGAATGTGCAGCTCTGATGCAGATTATGACTCCTGTGGCTGCTTAAAAGGAAGAAGTGGTTGATATCCATAGGACAGTGGTTGTGTAAATACATATGTGTTGGTGAATAAAGTCAACTAATGAGCCTCAATGTGCTTTTCATAGTTAAGGTTTAACTTTTATTTTTTTAAATTCATATCAGGTGTCTAGCAAAACATTTGGTACTTAAAGAAAATAAATAGCGAGTCTGTATCTTCCTGCCAAATGTGTTACCAAATGTCTTGGTTGAATAGCAAGCTACTGAAAGGTGTGGTTTTCTGAATTATGGAGGTTCTGCCATTTGATTTACATGCAGCACTCTAACCTTTGTATCCTTCTACAAAACTGCAAAACAGTGGAGGGGAAAAGAGGCTGAAGCAGTTTTGCTCCATCAGGGAGCACGTGGAAATAAGATCAAGCTCAGGTTTGCATTTGTTGCCTTTGTAACAGTAACTGTGTGTTTTTCAGCCTGGGCAGAGGGCTTTTTGAAGTTGGAAGGGACTTGCAGCCATATTTTTAGTCTAGTGATTACTGATTTATCCCTTCCTCTTTAATTTGAGTTCTGATGAATTCTACTTTCCATGCCTGTCTTCCTCCTGCTACCTGAGATAGCAAAGATGATCTTTGGGTTTCCTGTGCAAGCTGTAGTGTAGATGTATCCTCAAACTCTGAAATGAAAAGCTTCCTTTTTTGTTTCAGTAACTTTTATCTTACTAAATAACAGGTCTGTTCCACAATGTGCCATGATGTTAGGGTAGTGTGTCTGGGTCACCATAGTGAATGGAAAAACAACTGTAGCAGGTTTTGAGGAGCAGTGTGTTAGGCTTAGATAACTCTTACAGCAGATGACCTCCTTGTGGCTATGCAAACAAAAAAAACCACGCAACCTGGCAAGTGCCAAGATCTTCTTTTATGGCTATGTGTTAATTGTCTGCTCACTGGCAAGAAGAATTATTACAGTGAACGGATATAACTGTTTGTCTAATCTTGCTTCTTTGCAGCCTCATGTGGTTTTTCTGAGCCTGGATTCACCTTTGTATGACCATTGACCTCTGTTAGCACAGGGAGTAAGGCATTGGGGATTGGTGAGCTGTACTTCTCTAACTGGTAAACCTATTGTGCTAGCTAGAATGAGGGGTTTTTGAATAATTTCTGCTCCAGAGCATGTGTTGCCTGGGAAATTTTGTGGCTCTGCAGTTAAGCAGGAGGATTTCTGTGTGACAGCCTTAGAGGCTGTTTCACAGAGCATGCAATTCATCTGTGTGCACAGGGCCAGTGTGAGGTTTCAAATCTGTTTAAGACTTTTTTAAGCTTCTTGGGCTTAACTGCTGCAGAGATTGTTGCCTTGGAAGTGGGGAATTTGGCATGGTAAGAATAATGTGTAAATTATTTTTTTAGGCAGTTTTTGGAGGAAGGTGGGAGGTTGTGTGGGTTTGTGGGGTTTTTTGGGTTTTTTTGATTTCTTTATTTTACTTTGTGGATGTTTTGTTTTTGAAGGGAGACAATGACCTGCTGCTGTCTGGGAAATGTGAGCTGGAATTTTGACTTTTTTTTTTGGATGCAAGTCACTTGAGACTCAGAATTACATTGTGAAAATAAGCAGGATCTTCATAGGGTTCTTTGGGATAATGAATGCCTTCTACCTCTTTGTAGTAGTTTTCCATATTGAGAAGGAAATAATGTGTTTGTACTCATAAATATTGTTCTGGTTTGTTTGCCAGGATGACCTGAAGATTTCTTGTAGTTTCAGACTTTGAGAAGTCTGAAAAATGCATCATCACAAACCTTTGACTGCCACCCCAGTACTTTGGTTTTTTGCTAGTTGAAAGTCGATTTAATGGTTTCCCGACTCTTTTTACTGTGCAAAGCGTCTGTTGTGGCTAGCTAATGACAAGTGGAATCTAACTCTTTGAGTTAGTGTTATTCTCAGTTTTGGAAACTGAGCTGTATAGTTTTCTGTTTGGTTATATTGGTTGGTGTTTGTGGATTTGTTTTGTTTTGGGTTTTTACAGCCTTTTTTGATTTGAAAAACTCACAAAGTTTACCTGGTTCTCCTGAGCTGTAAATAGAATGTTATCGCCAGCTTCACTTGCTTCACTTTAGGGGTTTCTTATGGAAGTAATTTTCAGTATAGTTCGGGGAAATTGTGATATTGGATGGGTGCCTAAAGTGAAAATCTGGGCTGGGTTGCTTTCTTCCAGCTATAGGTGGACATCTCTTCCTCCAGGGAGTATGGAAGCTCTTCTGGAGTCTACAGAGGCTCACAGGAACTCAGTAAATTACCTTGGAGCTTTTCACTCTTTCCCTCTATCCCATCTGTTTCCTTTCTTTCTTCAGAAAAGAGTATCTGTAAATGTGATGTTATGTTGTCATTTTGCAGCCCATGTTTTCTGGAATTTCTGGGCTGCTCATGGTGGCTGTTCTTTAATTTGCACCAGGAAGTACTGAACTGTGTAGCTAGCAGAGTCCATGTTCTCTCATTCCATGCTTTAGGATAAGAACTGAACTATGGAAATATACCTCTGTGGACACTTTTGGGCAACTGGCTCGAGGTGGCCCTGCTTGAGCAAGGGGGTTGGATAGTGTGACCTCCAGATGTCCCTTTTGACCTCAACTGTTCTGTGTGATTCTGTGAAGAATTGAGTCCTTGTGTGTAGTATCTTTAGTTAAATAGTGGTAGACTGAAATGAGTGCAGGCATGCAAGGAATATACTGTTGTGCAAGAGAGATAATTATGTAACTATTCTGAGGAAAAATTAATCATTTTTACCTTAAATTGTGTTGCATCACTGGGGTCTTGATGATGTTCCTGATGACACACCACCAGGCACTACTCTCAATATGTGTTTTCGCTTTCTTTCAGGTAACTGAGAATGGGTCCTCAACGATGCTAAGACTACAATGGGCAGTGTCACACTACGCTATTTCTGCTATGGGTGCCTTTTCACATCTGTGACCTGGACACTTCTGCTCTTTGTGTATTTCAACTTCAGTGAAGAGAACCAATCCTTCAAGAATGTGCCCATCAAGGGGCTGGAACCTCAGAGGCCATTTCCAAAAAAATTCTACCCTCGTTTTACACGGGGGCCAATTCATATACCTGAATTGCAGCAGAAAGAGAATAAGATAGGAAATGCCCTTGGAAATCATGTTCAGGACCCAGTTAAGGGGGAGATTGAATTCTCTCCTGAAATGGGTAAGTGGTGTTCAGTGTGAGTGGCAACTTATTAAAAAGGAAGATGAAATGAGATCTCAAGTGGGTTTTGTTGGGTTTGTTGTGTGTTGTCTTAAGGACCTTAGAGAAAATTGTATAATGAAATTGAAGGTTGGTTTGTTAAAGTGCTAGTAATACTAGTGGCTCTCCTCATTAGGAATTACTCAAAATTTATTCTACTGTGTTTAATCCAAAATATACCATTTGTGACATTTAGAGCTGTGCTGTCTAAGTGCTAATGAGGAGGACTAGATTACAGCAAGGTGTCTACCCTTGATGTTATTCTTCCTTTTGGAAGGTTCAGTGTATGCTTGTTTCATAGTTTACTGCTATATTGATTGGACTCAAATACATGAACTTTAGTTAGCTTCAGAGACACTGTTCATATGCAGTAGTTAAAAATAGCTCAATAACAACATATAGTGAAAAGTACCCATTGATTTGGAGAATATCCTTGAAGCATGAAATATCCTTGAAGCATGAAATCATGTACAAGAAATGTGTGTGTGATGAAAATGCCATGAAAGACTTATTGAGATGACAGTGGTTAGGGCCAAATCCTGCTTAATTTTTGCCAACAAAAGTCTGTGTGTTTCGTTGAAGCATATTTCATTAGTGAGATGATTTGGTTTTGTCTTCCAAACTAAAATGCTTTGTATATTTAACTGCTTGCAACTTGTTCAGTGCTATGTTCAGATGCGCAAACTGAGGCACGTTGCATACTGGCTTGCAAACTTACTGTAAGTCTGGGGGCAGATACTGAGTGGTGTGGTATTGATTTCTGCTGCTGTTTTGGGAAATAAGGCATAGTAACCTTTGTAGCCAGGAGTTTAATACTCATATCTGACTCAAGTCCTCCATCATTACTTTAGATGGATGGTGCATCAAAAGCTTCAAGAGTTTATAGAACTTTACCAAACTTCAATTTCTGAGTTGACCTGTGTGAATATGTAGGGAAAATGCCAATTGCCCTGTGGTGTTACAAATGTTTATCATGATTGCTAAGTGAGGTGAAGGCCAGTCCAGAGATGGCCATTTCTTTCCAACTATTCAGTATGATCCAGGAAAGAAATTGGAGCTTTTTAACTGGAAAGTCCCTTGATCTTCAAACCAAGTGACTGGCTTGGTAGGTGAAAGCCAAGGGGAATTACAGTGCCAGGATAAATTCTACATGGACCATAAGGAGACAGCTGGCTCTGTTAGAACTAGATCAGGTGCTGCAGGAAAGGGCTTCCTGTTTATCTAGGGTAGGGCTGTGATAAGCACGCAAAGCAAAAATAAATGAAAAGAAAGTTGGCATGTGATAGCCAAAACCAAGCTGTCATCTGGTAGGGCAGTCTATCTTTTTGATTTCAGTCTGAGAGCCACATAACAGTGCTGAAGTAAAGCATGAAGTGGTGTTTTGGTTGCAAAGCTCTTATTTTTCAAGGACTTTTGTCTGCATTTGAACTGAAATCTTTCACGCCTTTTGCCTCTGTTTTTGGATATTGTTCTTTATGAGAGCATTTAAAAAATACTAGCACCCCTTCTCATCTGTATCCAGAAGCAAAAATTAGTTAGGGGTTGGATATGGATGGAATGTAGAATGAAACATTTGGTATGTGTTTCTTGAGCTCGTGCTTTATGTGAAGAAAGTGTTTTCAGTTGGCTCTGTGGCACAGTGTTACTGTGGTGCTGAGTATGCAACAATGATAGAGCAGGGTGTCTGGAAATCTTACTTGGGAAAGCACATGGTTCAACAGAGGACTGACTCTTTAGATTGCTAGTACTGGAAGAGTGGCACTGCCACTTTAAACACACCTCGTTTCTGCCCCCACTGCACAACTTATCCACAGTGGGATCACTCATCCATGAGTGTGATAGGCAGTCACAGCAAGGCAACACTATATGGTCCTTCATCTTCTGCAAAAATCACTCACTATGCAGTGGTTCCCGCTTGGTCCTGCATAAATGTCAAGTCATCTACTCTTGAGATGTTTGATAGTGCAGCTGCACTGCCATTGCTGTATTCAAGACTAGAAGTGAAAGGGTGGTAAATGCGACTAGTGGGAATGTGGATGCACAGGATTCCCTCTAGAAGGTTCTCTTGCACCTATAGGTAGACTTTGTTGCCAAAACACAACTGGTAGTGACACAGCTGTGCTCTGAAGGCCAACAGGACTACTTGTTTGGAAAGGAAGAAAGCTTCAACACTTTTAGTGATGTGTTTTTCCTGGGCTTGAGCTTAGCTGTCTTTTGCATAGCTGTTGAAAACTGGAGAGCATGAGGTGAAGAAAACCCAAGAAGATTTGGTTTATTCTGCCTTAGAGAGAAGGCTGAGGGGTGAGATTTTATTGCTGTCAACAGCAGCTTAATGGAAAGCTGTAGGGAAGATGGAACCAGACTTTCTGCAGGCGCATGGGGCTTATGATAAGAAATTGGAGTGAGAAGGATATCTCAGGTAAGAGGGAAAGCGTTTTTAGTGTGATGGTGATCGAATGCTAAAATAGGGAAATTAAGAGGTTGTAGGATCTCCATCCTTGGAGAAGCTGGAGGCATTCAAAACTCTTAACTGCACAAGTTCTGAGCAGCCTTATCTAGCTGGACCTGCTTTGAGCAGGAGATTAGACCAGTTGTGCCTTCCAGCATGAATTAGTCTGTGATTCTGTGAAGCATCTTATCCTGGATGTATGGTAGCATATGAATGAGGAACCTCTTTGTTAATTACTTTCTTCAGATTCTGAGTTAAATGGATATTATGAGCAGAGTGGAAGGAGATAAATTACCTGATCCTTGCTTGCTTCTTGTACTGAAATTTCAGTGAAATTGCCATTGTAGCTTGATAATAGCTGGAGAGGACCTACATATCTCATTCTGTACAGCTAGCTGAACAGAGGCAATGAAGAGTCATTGCTCTGCTACCTGAATTGTTGCAGAAGTGGCTAGCAGACACACTTCCCTCCTCTCCCTCCACTTTTGTTGTAGAAGAGTTGAGTGAAGTACTGTAATATTTTCTCTTCACACTGGTGATTTTACAGCCCAGTGGAAGAGGCAAGGCAGGCAGGATGGCACTGAAGATTTTATTTTGGCCTCTAACAGTGCACTTACTTATACTAGCCATGCTCAGCAACAGTTGATGCTTCTGTTAAAATAATCGGCAGTGAAACAGCTAGCCCTGTTGCCTTTTTACTTGCTGTCAAAAGTCCCAGGGGAGATAAACATGAAGTTTATAGTTCTTTCATAGCTATCTTTATGGTACTGCAACTTTAGAAAGCCATGAAACTGGATCTGCTATTGTGAGGTGTTTTCTACCGCTGTAAATCTATTTTTCCCTGTCAAAAATCCCATGACAGACCTTTCATCTGTATGGATAGGTGCTGCTGTGTTGTGTGCCAAAGTCTATATTCTGTTGCTTGTTTGATGTTTGTTTTTAGGTGGTTTTAAGAATTTGAGGACATTTAAATGAAGGACGTGTATGGTAAGACAATAAACACAAGGCAGCCACCAGTCTTTGGAGAATAATTTCATTTAATCACAGCTGCAATGAATACTATAGGTAGTACTGGTAACAAAGTAGGTAACAAAGATAGTTGCATAAAAATACACTTTGCAAAACCGGAGGGGTTTTTTATGAACATGGTATGTTTTAGGGAAGATTAAAGCATACATTCCAATGCCTGATCTTGGTGTGGTTCTTTTGCAGGAATGATTTTTAATGAAGAAGATCAGGAAGTAAGAGACTTGGGCTACCAGAAGCATGCTTTCAATATGCTTATCAGTAATCGACTGGGATACCACAGGAAGGTGCCTGATACAAGAGATGCAAAGTATGTACAATTTTTTTCTTTCAGAGAACATGGTATAATTTCATGTGTTCAGTGACTTTTTAATCATGTCATACCTAATGCAGTTTTTAATGTTATAGGTACTACATTTCTGTTAAAATCTTTCAGCCTCCTGTGTTATTGAAGGCAAATTTTCAGCTATTTAAACAGAAGTTCTTTAAACAGGTTTTTTTAATTCTTTAAACAGGGTTTTTATCCTTTGGTCTCTTCTGTCTTTTTTTGACTCTATGTTGTTTATAGAGATCTGATTTTTTGCCAGCTAGAAGAGGTATGTAATAGATAGGTAAAACCCCAGAGGCTCTGTGGAAAAAAAAGAAAGACTGCTACTCCCTGACAACACATGTTTTTCCTGATTCTTAATTCACTTTAAGAATGCTTAATGAAGAACTGGATTGGATATGCATTTATTCAAACTTTTATCATTAATTTAATTATTGTAAATAGTAGGATTGGAAGAACACTGTTCTGGAAAAAAACCCCACTGCTGTAACAAGAATGAAAAAAACCAAAACCAATCCTAACCTTGAGTTGAAAAATAAATAGACCTGCATTTGTTTTTCTAATGGTTTCTCTGGTGTGGGCAAATGTAGCGAATTGTAGTTGCTGAAATGTCTCTTCCAAAAGCTGACTTCATTCCAGGCCAGTTCAGACTCTTCTTGTGTACTTTTGGGTTTTCTTTTATAGTTTCTTATTTTTAATCGTGTTTTCTCATGCCTGGCATCTTTGTATGGTATTAATCTGTGATAATGTGTCCTGTTACAAGTATGGACAAAATTTTGAGCACAGGGACAAATAAAGAATGAAGTCCTGCTTTGAGTGGGATTCAGGTTGCAGATTAAGATGCTTGATCTTGGGTAGCTGCATGTTTGTCAGTTGTCTCTGCTTTTATTATAATCAGCAAAGATCCAGGCAGTGCAGTTAATGAAGCATGCAGAGCTCTTCAGCTGACAAAATACTTTGTTGGCTTTAGGGTGGGCTAAATCTACACTCGCCTGACAGCAGAGACTAGATGTGTAAGCATCTTAATCTTTGGGCTGAATCCCAGCCTTGCTTGTCTGGGTAGATATTTATCACCATTGGAGGTATTCTGGGGTATCTAACCTGTTCTTGAGCAGCTGCCAGTAAAGCTGTGGGGTTTTTGTAGGCCTCATGTCATGTTTGCCATTCCTGTACATGTCTGAGCTGCCTGATGGTACTAGGCAGTGTTTTGGCAGCTGAAACAAGCCCTTAGTGTTTTTTTCTTGTCTGTGTCTTGAGGATCTGTGGATTTTACTTCTATTTCAATCTGTGATATCCTCTGTTTTCTAACAATTAGCAGTGTTGATTGTAAGTCTGCATTATGTGGAGGGTAACTTAACTGTGCTGAGCCCTATTATAGGTGTTACACACCTGGGCTGTTTATATTCAAGTTAGGGATTTTGTCCTACACATTTAATGTTCCCTTGTTATTTATGAAGTTTCAATAGAGACCTAGCCCTATGGAAATATCACTAAAAATACAGTGATAACTACTGTATCTCTGTTTGCAGATGTAGGGAGAAGTCCTACCCTGCTGATCTGCCATCTGCCAGTGTTATCATCTGTTTCTACAATGAAGCGCTTTCTGCCCTGCTTCGCACAGTGCATAGTGTTCTTGATCGCACTCCTGCACATCTCCTTCATGAAATTATTTTGGTGGATGACAACAGTGAATTGGGTGAGAGAATCTGTCAGTAATATTTTTGTTTGGTGCTTAAACTTCACTTTCTTACCTGTTCCTGTGGTTTATTGACTAGTCAAAACGAAAGTGTAGAAGCTATGATGCAAAACCAATTTGTACTGCGGACCATCCCCAGAAAAAGTGCCAGCTGGTGGAGATACATGATGTTCTGAGAAGCCCAAGATGACATCCCCATTCACAGCTTAGCCATCTTACTGATGAGCTTTGTTTCATACAGATTTTAACATTCAAATCCAGGTTTTGAAGCTAATAATGAGCAGTGTGTATTTGCAGAGGGGATGATTCAAAGCCAGGTTGGATGGGGCTTTGAGCAACCTGGTCTAGTGGAAGGTGTCCCTGCCCATGGCAGGGAGGTAGGAGCTAGGTGATCTTTAAGGTCCCTTCCAACACTAGCTATTCTATGATTAAGCAGTTGTTACAGTTTAGCTGTTTAGCAGTAGCTTGTTTAGGCTGCTCTGCTGCTCAGAAGATATTACAGTGATCTTTCCGTAAGCTTTGTGGGCCAGTACTGTGAATGCATCTGAAAGGAATTGAATGCACGTAGTCCCAGCTGCGATCTTCCAAGTAAGTTGATATGGCACTATGGCAACAGTGCATCGTTTCTTCTTACTTGCTCAGGATTTCAGCCTGATGAGGTGGTTGGGTCGAAGCTCAGCCTTTGCAGGGAGGGCTTTGCGTGGCTCTCGCACAGCCTCTTGTGGCCACCCAAGGAGTAGCTGTCCCCCTGCTTTCTGTGGAGCAGGCGCTTCTCCCTCATTCTGGGAGGAGCCCTGGAGGGGGTTGCTTTGCAGAATTGCTTTACTGTTATTGAAAGATTGACGCTTCATCATTTTTCTCTGGGATGATGGACAAGGTAAAGACAGACACTTAATTCAGGCGTTTTGGCCCTTCAAAAACTAAATTCTTGTTGAAGAATGTGTTAGTGTAGCAGTACTTGCCAGCAGGACTATGCAAGTTCCCTGCTTGCTTCTTTACAAGTCCACAAGTCTGCATTTTAAAAATTATTTATAGATGTTAAAATGATATTTAGTATATATAATTAGCTCCCTTGGTCTCATTGTTTTGTTTCTGTTTTGAGGTCTCACTTGCTCTAAGAGACTGATTAGATATGTATAATGTAGAATGAAATTTTCTTGTTATTCACCTAGTTTATTTCTCTAAGGTCAGATAAAATATAAAGATACAGGACAGAATGCAGATCAAACACTCTGTCCCTTGCTGATAAGGATGTGAAACACATAAAAGCTTGTTTTGTTGGTTTTTGTTTTGGAAGCAATGTGTATTCTTTGCCACAAAGTCTCTTGTGCGATTTGTTGTTTTAAAGTTTCATAACCTGCTTCTTCAGAAGTAAGCTTACTTCAAAACTCAGTCTTTTGAATGCATTTGGTTAATGCCTGTGTTAAGCCAGTAATACCATCACTCTTCTGGTCTGTTGCTAATTTGAAAGCCAAATTAGCTTCAAAATATTTAAGTAGCTACCTTTGCATTTCTGACTTCTATTAAACGTATTGTGAAGCCAAAGGTGGGAGGAGATATTGTTTATATAGAGAATTACTGCTCTTGGTGATAATGATGATGATGACACCTACTAATGTGTGCACTGCTGCTTGATTTTAATGAATGGAATTTTACAGCATAGGAAAGGCAAAGCTGGTTTAGTGACTTGAGGAAATGGACAAAGACTTTGGCTGTGCCATGGCTCTTGTGAGCCTGGGGAAATTATTTAATCTCTGTGCCTCTTTGATTTTATTTTCAATTCAGTTTTTCTACATTACATGTTTCCTGAAGTGCCATCTTAGATTAAATTCTGTTTCTTTAGCTTTAAATATAGGAGCTCTGCTACATGACGGTGCCATTGTGCAAATCTTGGCTCTTTGTATCTAGTTTTGCCTCAGAAACCCTCTTACACTCAATCATCAACAGTCTTACTAGCTAAGCAAGCATTTCCATGGCTCACCTCAGCCCACTGTTGTATTTTTCTTTTCTGCAAGGCAGTGCATCTGGTTTCTCCCTGCCTGGGGCTTTACCCATCATAGGTCTCCCTTGTTTGGAGGAGCCTTTGTTACATAGATATGGACCAAGATATAGCTAAAGTAAGGTTTGGAGGCTGGCTAAAAGGAGCAGTTCTCTCCCTGGAGCAAGATTTTTCAGGCAGTCTGTACTGAAGCAGTTTTTTGGATTACATCAGAAGAAATCAGTCTTGCCATTGACGTGAATCGCAGAAAGCCCTATCAACAGCAAAACCCCAAGAGGTGTCTGAGACTAAACTGCCTGTTGAGAATGATCCATGATATATTCAGTCCCAGGCAATAGCCGGGCACAGTTTCCAGTAGAATGCTAGCTTGTCCAGGTCAGAACTGTACTCTGAAAGCTTTTTAGCCATTAGGTACTACTGGGTGTTATGTTCCGCCCATGTTGTGGGTGTGGTTTAGCTAACAGTGTGCATTCCCTTTCTGCTGTTTTCAGAAGTCTGCACATGCAAAACTATTTCTTCTTGTGTTTTATGTCCTTTCATGCAGCCTTATCTGCACTAAATGCTGAGCTTGGTAATTGACCTCTTCTACTTTGTGCTAGCCCTTTGTTTTGTGCAGTATACACTGTCCTTCCCTTGCTGTGATATATTGGATGAAGAATGATTGAATCACTAGTTTTAGGTTTGCAAATCCTTCTATCCTGCTTATTTGGGTAGCATCCTAGAGATGATGTTACTTCAGCAACTTTCTAGGAGACTCTAAAAAGAGAAATCTATTGTCTCTAGTGTATGATGGCACATCGAGCACTAGAGGAGAGAATTCCTATGACCCAAATGAATCCTGTCTGCATCTCTCCAAAAACTTTTCTTTCTCCAAAAACTTTTCTTTGTCCTAGAATATTTTCTAGCATTGTATTTGCTGTGAGGTACCTTCTTATTCTTCATCCATGATTCCTCAGAGCAGAGGTTGAGATCTTAACTCTTGGAGTTCTTTCTGGGATCTCTTTCAGTTTTCCTTCCTGAAAGCTCTTGTAGGTCCTGAAGGTTACAACTCCAGCTTCCACATGTATTTCTTTCACATCTAATCTTGTTAAGAGAAACTTTAATGTTAGAACTGGCGTTCATTGGAATAGTATTTATTCCATCATATCTTCTGCTGAATGTCTGTCTGCCTCTCTATACCAAGGTTCTCTGTGAAGCCTCAGCTAACTTTTGTTTTCCTTCGTCATTTTATATTCCCCTTTATTTCTCCATAAGCTTATTAACTTATGTTTTTCCATTACTTCAGCCTTCACATGTCTACATTCTCTTCAGTGGTCCTGCTTTAATGTTAGAAACCACTGTGCTTCGGTGAAGGAAGTATTGTTACTCTTAAAGTTGCTGTTGATGTTAGTTAAGTTACAGTAGTGCCTATAGACTTCAGTGAACTTTGCTCTCCTTCAAAAGCACATGCTTGCCAGCAGTGTCTTTGATCCTTTTGGATTTTAGAGAAGCAGCCGCCTGTGAGTGAGTTGTACTTTGTATCTGCTATTGTATCAGCTAAGCAGGTACAGATAATGAAAGTTGTCTTTGTGCTGATTTAAAGGTGTCAGTGTTAAATTTCACACATAGAACATAGTCATTTAAATCACTTGCCTGTGTGAAAGGGCTTTTATTACCTCTGCTGTAAATGAATGTCACCTTGAGAAGAATTTGGAAATTCTATTTCTTTGTACAATGTCTTTTATTTTAGTAGCAATAATTTCTTTTAGCATAGTGTCTGGTAGTTCCAGTTCACTTGAGTCTTGCTGTACTAAAGGCTTTGCAAACAGAACAAAAGAAAATAACAATCCAGTCTGTATTCAGGAAACCAAGGCTGAGTGTAAAATGCAAGACAGTGGCAGCACATAGTTAGTTCGGAAAATATAAGGAACTGCGTATCAGCAGGAATGTGCCCCATTGAAGGCCCAGTCCAATGGTATGTCCCCCTCTTCAGTGCAAGGTATGTACCTACTTTGTCCATGTTTCCACAATACAGCAGGAAAAAGTGAAATCAGTTAATAGAAAAATGTGCAAATAAAAACACACATAAAAAAACCCAAAAGCCACAGGCATTGGAGGGCAGGTGTACAATGTGGGTCAACTGACTGTCCTTTTGGTACTCTTGGTTTTAAGCTGTGCTGTATTGTGGTAGCTTCTTGATGAAGTTTTTGGCCCTTAGAGTAGAACACCTTAGGACTTTAAACAAAAGCTTTCACAATTTCCGTCCTGTTGTTGATCTTCTGTTTTCGTTTTCTCAGCTGACTTGAAGAAAGACTTGGGTGAATATGTTAAAACTCAGCTTCCAAAAACCACAAAATTGGTAAGAAATGAGAAGCGGGAAGGCTTGATTCGAGGAAGGATGGTCGGAGCCTCTCATGCCACAGGTATACTTCCTTGTTTCTCTTTTTCTTGCATGCTTTGACCATGGGTTAATTGTGTGACTTCTCTTTATGTAATGCAGCTTTTCCAGATGTTGAACGTTTGAGCTGTGATTGCTTTAGCCCACTGTAGGGGCTCTGCCTTACATACTACACAACTTAGCGCAGGGAAAGAAAGATTTGGGTCAGTGAAATAAGTAAACAAAATCAGTATTTGACAAAACTTGTAGTAAGGCAATGTAGAATTTTCCCTATTCCTGCCCTGAATGAATGTTGTATTGGGAACATTTCCATCTACAGTAGATCGTGTGGTCACAGATTATTTTCTGCATGTTTTGTGTGAAAACTGTTGCTGTAAAATGGCAATCTGCTTCGTTATTAAGATACACTAATCTGGTTTCTTATTTGCCAATCTAACTAATGTTTCTCTTACAAGCTTTCCTGGTGTTGCAGTGAGTGTTAATTGGGCTAAACAATATTTGGTGCTCTGTGTACACTCTGTGCCTTTTACTATAATATGCTTCCAGTTAAATTCTTTGTACGTGCTACTTTCTCAAATAATTTTGAATGGCAGATAAGTCTCTTAATTGGAGTTTACTCATTAGCATTGTAATGGCATAACCCAGAGAGAAAATTGTGCTTGCACTTTCCAGGCTGTGCTGGATTAATTTGAGTTAGTACAATTTTAAGTTATTTTATTGCTCTTCTAAACTGCTGGTGTGTTTCAAGATGGTTTTCTTTAAAGCTCTTTCCCATCTCTACCATCTTATTCTAGTGTTACATACATTTTATGTTGAGTCATAGAAGTTCAGATGGCTTTTTAGACCAATTGGGCGTGAAGGTGGATCAAACTGTCCTCTCTGACGGTGGTGAATAATTCCCATGTAAACTGACGGGAAATGTTGCTTGGTCGAATAATGGTGAATTTGGCTATTGCCCATTTAGGGCATTCACTCTCCTTTTAATCCACAATCATTCTAGAGCTAATAAGATGAGGAGATATTCTGTGTTACTTTATGTTCAGGAATTGAAATGTTGTGGCCTGTGTCATGAATGAATGCAGATTAATTTGTCAGAATGAACTGTCTTAAAATCCACAGATCTTAGCTGTGACAGCAACTGGATGGATGCTGAACTGTGATACGAAGTGAGCCCAAGGCAAATTACATTTAATGGACAAACAGGCTTGTCATGGAGGTTATGCAGTCCAGCGCAATATCTGTCATCCTTGGCTATCTCTGTAGTCTAAGTCAGGCATAGGAGGTGCTCTGCATTAGCACAAATGCACCTCCTGGCTCTTAGAGTGCTGGTCTGGTGTTGCTTATAGAATCATAGAATAGTTAGGGTTGGAAAAGACCTTAAGATCATGTAGTTTTAACCCCCTGCCATGGGCAGGGACACCTCACACTAAACCATGCCACCCAAGGCTATATCCAACCCGGCCTTGAACACCGCCAGGGGTGGAGCATTCACAACTTCCCTGGGCAACCCATTCCAGTGCCCCACCACCCTCACAGTAAAGAAATTATTCCTTATATCCAATTGAAACTTCCCCTGTTTAAATTTGAACCCATTACCCCTTGTCCTCTCACTATAGTCCCTAATGAAGAGTCCCTCCCCAGCATCCCTATAGGCCTCCTTCAGATACTGGAAGGCTGCTATGAGGTCTCTACCCATCCTTCTCTTCTCCAGCCTGAACACCCCCAACTTTCTCAGCCCGTCTTCATACGGGAGGTGCTCCAGTCCCATGATCATCCTCGTGGCCCTCCTCTGGACTTGTTCCAACAGTTCCATGT
>JANRGW010037856.1:0-12070 GCA_024733675.1 Psilopsiagon aymara
CTATAGAGATGCTGGGGAGGGACTCTTCATTAGGGACTGTAGTGATAGGACAAGGGGTAACGGGTTCAAACTTAAACAGGGGCTGATTAAATTGGATATGAGGAAGAAATTTTTTAGTATTTGGGTGGTGAGGCACTGGAATGGGTTGCCTGGGGAAGTTGTGAATGCTCCATTCCTGGCAGTGTTCAAGGCCAGGTTGGACATAGCCTTGGGTGATATGGTTTAGTGTGAGGTGTCCCTATCCATGGCAGGGGGTTTGGAACTAGATGATCTTAAGGTCCTTTCCAACCCTAACTATTCTATGATTCTATGATTCAAGGAAATTGTTGCTGGCAGTACAGACTGTGTATAAATAAATTTTAATTAGAATGTGTTTAGCTCTTTCTTAAGCAAACTAACTTTTATTCTTTTTATCATTAGTTAATGAGCTGAGCCATATCACAGAGAAAGCATGTTGAAAAATTGTTTAAGAAAGCAGTTACGGCTCTGTTAGGTAGCATCTCGTACTTTGTGCAAGCATTTATGCAACAAATATTCCTCACTAGCAAAACAAGATCTGTAGCAGGAGCCACATTTCGGTGCAGCAAATGCCTTTCTCCAGAAAGAAGCAGCAGAGCTGCCTGTTTAATTAGTATTTGACACCACAGACCAACTTTTGTTCCTTTATTTTATTTTATTTTTTTTAACGCATTATGGAAAGTTCCTTGCTCATTGAGTATGAAAAGGTCAATAGCTTCTTACACAAATGGACTTGTAATACTCTTCAATTTCTGTTCCTCTAGCAAAGACCAGTTACTTGCTTTCCTATGGGAAGTTCTCTATGGGATTGTAACAGAGCACTTAGTTTTCTAAAAAAGAGAAGAAAGGGGTGAGATAGGACCTTCAGAATAGCCAAAGTTTAAAAAAAAATTCGATATCCTTTTCAGCTTCTGTTAAAACTTCTCATTTTGATCATTCTAAACCATGTTACTTAACAATAAAACCACCATTTTCATTTCACTGATCTGACAGCACATTTGGCTCAGCTGCGCAGTGCCCAAGTGAAGTACCAGGCTAAGGAAACTACCTTGCTTGTAGCACAGAGACAAGTATCTAGTTCTGGTATCTCTTTATACTACTGCAGTGATATACACCGATTCATGCAATGAACAGTCACGGTTGAGATCTACTGATCTTGTGTGGGGTTCACTGTTAAACTGAGGCTGTGCCCCATTCCATGGCAGATTCCTTCTGGAATGAGAAGTCACTAGTGTACATGAAAGTTTATTTTGGAGGGACTGGAGTGGACCCTAACTTATTCTTCCCAAATAATTTTTATAATGTGACCACCAGTATGAAGTCTTCATTTATATGAAGACCTGTGCCAGTTGGTGCTTTCTGACAATCTCAAGAGAAATGGCCAATATCAATGAAGAAACAGGGGCGCGCTTCAGCGTATAAAATCTGAGAATACTTGAACAGAGGCTTCTCTTCAGCAAAATGAGAATACTTGCATATTCCAGACAAAAGAAACAAGAAAGCATCACTAAGAAAAACCCCTTCTGGAAAAACCTCTAATGAAAACAGTGCACAAAGTACGTATGAATCATCTCTTCATAAAATGAAAACTGAGTGTTTAAGATCTTGGGAAACAGCATTTAACTCTCATAGTCTTTTGTGTGGATATTGCCAAAACTGAGAACTCAGAACTGCTCTTGCTCATCTAATGAAATTCATGAGAAGTAAAATTCATAATGATGGCTTCTTGAGTTCTGCTGCTGGTAGTAGAAGCAACACTGTAAGATTTGTATGCTTCTAAAAGGAAACTGCATTAACTAATGTTAATCTGTGTGCATTAGAAGTAAGAATTGCTAAGTGCTCTTTTTGTAGGATTTACATTCCATTAGATTTGCTATCGGAATTCTCATTTATGCATCTGTTTTTTCTGTCATAGGAAAATGCAAAATTAAGTTATCATGACATTTTATTGTGTACAAAATTAGCTTGATTACTAAATCAGAAAAGAATTCCAATATAAACAGATATAACAATAGTATGTCAAAGAGAATACTTATGGCTCCTTCTTCTGTACCTTGAGAATGAAGGATGATTAGCTATATATCATAACAGGATCAACGTCGTTGGCTGTCTAGTGCAAAAATGTTGATTGTAAGTGGTATTATGTACGCCCTATTCTGTCTATTAAACTTTATCTTTTTTATCCTAATAATATTTTTTGTATGTTAAAACTATCTGGAAATGAAGGATCCCAAGTATCTGTTTTTTGTTCAGTGTAGATTTTAATTATGTATTCATGTCATAGCTGTGACATGGTTTCTGAGGATTAGGAGTTTGAAAGAGCTGATGACTTTTCATGACACATGCACATAATAAATCTCTAAAAGGATTTATGGTAAAAGGATAGCAAGTTCTGTTCCTACCTAACTTGAGGCCTTGAAAAGTTAGACACTTAGCTGCTTAAATTAGAAACAAGGTCATGCTACATAGTTAATTCATAATTCCTGAGGGAGATGCAGCCACCTTTGACATGAATCACCCACTGGAGGTGCCTAGCATTCTTCATTGACTACAAAGGGCCTTACAGTGACCTTGATCCAAATAGAAGTTCTTTAGTTACATACCTGAAGTTAGTTTAAAGGAATCCAGGACTCTAAAGATACTTGGATAAATTTAGATTAAGGAGAGAAAAAAAGGTAAGATGAAATGGGAAGACACGTTGCATTTAAAGAACCCAAACATATTTGGTATTTGAGGTTTTAATATGAAGAAAACCCAACACCTGGCAGAAGAACTTCTGTCCCTCATTCTTAATGTCCTATTTTGGTCTTTGACTTTCCATTCCAGAAAAGAACCCAAGCCAAAAATAAATGCCTTAATCTCCCACTCCCACTCTGGTTAAGATGGTTACTTGCTTAGGAATGTAAGACTGCCTGTTGGGTCTGACCAAAGGTCCGTCTCCACCAATACCAAGTCTCCAACAGTAACCAGAAATATTTGTCTATGGAGAAGCAGAAGTATTGGAACAAACATGGTGTAATGCTTTTCTGCAAAGCTCTTCCAACTTCTAACAGTCTGTGGCTCAGGGGCATCCTTTGTAGTTAACAACCTTCAATTGTATTTCTCTTGCATTTACCTGTCAAATGCCCACTTTAAGCTACGTAAATTGCTGTCACTCACAGTTTCCTGGGGCAAGGAATTCCGCTGCTGAACTGCATGTTGTTTTAAGATTTCCTTTGTTTCTTCTGATTTTGTGGTGTTTTCTGTGCCACATCCATTCACTCAGCACCAGGAATCTTGATGGACAAAAAGCCTTGTAAAAATTAATACTATGGAAGAATGGCATCAAAGGGAGAATGCTGATGATGGGTGAATGGTGGGTGAAGAGTTTTGTAGCCTACTGAAGGGAAACATTTGGAGATATGTTAAATCCAGCCTATTGGAGAACTGCAAAAGAGGTTATTATGCAACTGCCAGAGTTCCTGAGAGGACAGAGAAAAGCAGACTCTGAAACTATGCCTCTACCCACTCCTTGAAGATTTTACCCTTTTAGATAAAAGTTAAATTTTTTAAAATACATTTTTTTAAATTTTCTTTTAGTAAAATGATAGGTTACTCTTTTTTAAACCAGCGCTGAATGCTAAACCTCAGGAACTGATTGGAACATTTTCCAAATTGCCCTAAAAAAAAAACAAAACCAAAACAAAACCCCAATGCTGTTAGGCTGCGATTAAAAAAATGTTAGGGAATGCAGCGTATTGAGAAAGTAGTAAGATAACTGTTCTTAAAGATTTAAGCAAAAGACAATCAAGAAGAGAGATCTGACTTTTCAAGGAAATACTCTAAGCAGGCGAGACCATGTTTTTCCATGAATTTTCTGCCCAGCTTTTTTTGGTCACAAAGCACATCCTTTGCAGAAACCAGAAAAAAAGTTTTAGTTGTACTTTTTTTTTCCCCTTTGTTTTACACCAAGTTCCTTCTAGCTGTTTCAGTTGTCTACACTACTTGTATATAAAAACTTAACCAGTGTCCGTGACTAACATATCTAGTAACCTTTTCTGACCAAAGGGAGTGTTTCATTATCTCCTGGAATAGGAATAGCAAGTATACTACCTGGTTGAATGTGAAATGTTCTGGGAAGAGTGAAAGGAGTATTGGATTCCACCGGGCTCTCCTGGGAATTGGTATGAAGGATGCATTTAAACTGTGCTATCAGTTACACAATCAGGTGTCTTTGACGACTTTAGCTGTAGCAGGGAGTTAATGACATGTTGGCAGGCACATCTAACTGGACAGATCAATACAGATAATTTGTTTGCTAATAGTACAATGTTATCTCAGCGCTGAAGTATGCCAGAGATGGTTTCTCTGCAGGAAAGCACTAACTTTGGTTTTGAAATGGAATGTCTACAGAAACCTTCTATGTGCCATCCTGTCTGGTTTCTCAAATCAGCAGAGGCTTGCAACTCCATGTGTTGGAAACATAGAAGAGAGCTGCTCTTGCAAAATTGCATCTTGTGATATGTGAATAATATGAATGATGCACTGACGGGGATGATGAAAGGAAACAAAGATAATACAGGTTGCTGAGCTATGGAGTGCTGTGATTTCTACCTATCTACAGGTTTTCTTTCTGTTTCATTTATTATCTTGTTTTTTAGCCTCAAATGATCCCATTTTGCTCCTACCCACCTCTTTTCCACAGGCCCAGTTTCTTCCCACCCCCTCTCACCTGAGACCTGAGATTTGCTGTCCCTATTTTCTAGTCAGAGCTTCTCAGAAATGCTCAGACTGTAATATAACAATATGACACTTGAAATGCATTACCAGGAGCCTTAATACAGAAGTTTACAATTTGTGGTAATAAGCATATTATTCTTCAGTTATTTCTACCTAACTTATATGTGAAGGGTAATAAACTTTGCATGTAGAGTCTCTTTGTGAAGATATACAGCTTCAACAGAGTCAAGTATTTTAGCTCAAGCTTAAGTCTCTTTTGCAAGTACTTATATGCTGCATCTAGCAAACATATTAAAAGGATGCAAAAATAGGCAGGAATATTTTGACATCAATTGAAACCCACCAATTTTTCTAAGTTTCCATTGTCTACTTCCCTACAAATATTTGCTATCCCACCATGAGAGAAATACCAAATGATCATAGACCATGCCAAGTCCTAGAAAAACTCCTGACCAGGATGTCACATTTTCTCAGATTATCTCACCTCTGCCTCCTTCTCAAACACACATTAGTTAGCTTGTTTGATGCTGAGTGCTGCTATTTCATAGCAATTTGGTATTTAGCAGAGGAATGAAGAGACACTACCTATTGTCAAGGAGCAACAAGGTCAGATTACAGGGAGCTGAGGGCAATTGCAAGGCAGGCTGGGGTACTGTAGGAGGTCAGAGCCATGGTACCAGTGTAAGGAAGGCTCAGAAGGTCAGATGATGTTATTTGGGGTCAAACGAGAGTTCGATGATTCCCAGACATGTCTACAATGACAGGGCAGCTCCATGGCACCAAGACAGGAAGTCAAGTCATGAAGATATAGGATCAGCTAGGAGCATGTCCAGACAGATCATTGCTGTAGTACAGCTCAAAAAAGGACCAAGGCTGAGGCTTGAGCTAAATTTGGCTTCCAAGTTAAGGGTGAAGTCTCCAGCAAAGCTTCTCAGCTCCTTCTTCTAAGCTAGCTCCTTTCCCAGCAATCGGGCCCAACAGCACCTGCCTGTGTCACATAAGCCAAAACCTGGGGGGGGTGGGAGAAGAGGTTGCAGAACTTGGTGGTGCCCTCAGGGCCCTGAAATCAAGGTGCAAATGGATCTAATGGATCATTGATGATCTATGTGTATATTATGTGTTTGCATTTCCAGTTTTATACTTTTAAAAAGTGTATTCAATTTATGTATATACATTAAACTACACACATGGCTGCTATGGTTACTTTAGCACTTTGATTCCTTTTATGGACAGCCAAAAACATGTACAGATAAATTATACCTGTAAGTTCATGTATCCAATGCGTGGAGATTAATCTGACCTTTGATATTATCTACAGTATGCACTTGCACAGATTTCTTTCTGCTTTTCAAGGGCTTGTTAATTTCCTAGCTGTCTCCTATATTTCTACAACTGCTTTCTCTGATTGAGCATCTCCAACGCTTTGAATGGAAAAACATCTGTCAGACACATATTTCAAAAATTTTACAGAGGAAAATAAATGAAAGAAACAACCCCCCTGTGTTCTATTGCAGGCTCTCTTTCCAAATACGTGGCAACTTCTGACAGCAATATGATTTCCAAAAAGTACATTAATGTAAGGCCGAATTCCTCCCTTATGGACAGACATTTTTTCTAGTAATTAGTTGAAAAAGCAGGCATTTCTCATCTGATTAAAGTTAAAAGGCCTGATTAAACAGTCCTTCATGATAGAACAGTATCCCTCTATGATAGGAAATATAATAGTAAATTATTAACATAATCTAAAGACTTCTGCTGAAAAGAAAGAACCTTTTCAATCCTCAAAACATGAGGATCCATTGGGTATGAGCACACTAATGCACTGGGGATACTTACTAAAAAATTACCAGGAGCTATTTTAGCACAGCACAAGAACTTTCGTCACTGTATGAGAGGGCAGTATGTTAAGAATTTGAAGGCAGAGAAAGCCCGGAGGACATTGTCACAGTGATCCACACACCACTCCTTAACCTCTTTTTGTTAAAAGCTGCTTGAACAGTTTATGAGTTATTTTTGGAGGGTGACACTGAGGAAAGTGTTAATATTGTGCTCCCTGACTAAAGCAGGGATGCCATGCTATATTGCAACTTCAAATTGGTATCTCTTTTCAGTGGTTATGGCAGATGACTGGTTAGCATCTGCTATGGACAGAACGAATCCTAACAATAAGCCTGAAAATGATTTTGAGTTTTGTATCCAAATCAAGCTGGATTTGTTAAAAAATTTGACAGTTATTGACAACTCATTTGTATCACTGCATTCAGCCCAATGATTATAGCATGATATTTTAGGCAGTCATAGAGAAAAAGAGGTTTATCTTCCATCACTCGCAAATTTTTGGGTTTCAGCTTATGCTTAAATCCAGCATTCAGGTCTTGTATTCTCACCAGCTTCTTACACCATGAGCTAAAGGCCCTCTGACACTTTCATTATCTTCAGCAGTATTAAGCCATCATCACATTATTCCTTTTTATTTGCTTCCAAAGCAAAAGCTTTGAGAATTCATCTAGACAGTAGACATTACAGAGTCCTCCAATGGGACATAAATTAATAGTATATACTGATTAATACCTCATGGTACATATATTCAACTCCCAAAACAGAAATTCGGTTATATTAACACTTCATTCCCAAAATGAGTCAATATTTGAGTTTGAAATTAATTGGGAAAACTGTGAATTGTTGGAAATCTTCCAGCAGCCATGTAATGGAGAGTGTCTCTCAAAGGAATCTCCACAGGGAAACGAACGCAATTAAGGACCAGGGTAAAAAACTGCCAAGAAATTTAAAGTAGCTAGAGAAGCCTTATTTAAACCCCGACTTCCCCCAGTCAGGTGACCAGGGAGCGTCATCTGTCCCTGAGCTGCTGCAGAAAGATTTGTAAGTACAAAAATGAATATTCTACATAAACATCTCTGTATTTTCTGTTGCTTCCCTTCATATACCCTCCTAACCTATTCAAAAGAAAATAATAGCATTTGTAGAAGTTTCCTGTGTGATTCTGGTTTTTAACACCCTGTATAATGTTTGAAGATATCCACGCTATTATAGGCAGAGTGGCAGATTGTTCTCCCTTTCCCAATGCTAAAGAGTGTTCTGAATTGCTGCCTTAACTAGTGTAGCGATAATTGAAATGAAAAACCTAGATTGGATACTCCCAAACTGTCACAGGTTCCAGAATGCCCTACAACACTTTGCAAATGATCAACTGCACCAGACTGAAGCTCTTTACAGAAGCAGGTCAGCCTTTAAGAAGGTCCCAGTGACAGAGCATATGTTATAGTAAGAGTCATTTTTATGGCTTGCAGACAGCTTCACACAAAGATATAAATATCAACTTCACCAGACAGACTACAGAGTTTGAGGTGGCAAAGGCCTTTTTCTCTAATGCCTGAGAGTGCCATAATAAATGAAATAGGGCACTGGTAAGTATTAGCCAGCTGTCAGGCAGCTGAAGGAACAAAGAGACTGAAGAATTAAAGTGGTATTTAGTAGACAAATATTTAATGAAAAATCACTTTCACTATGTTTATTCGCTATTATATCAGGCCACAATGACTTTGGGTTTTACGAGCTGCAGAGATCATGTCTGCGTTAGGTGTATGAATTTACAGAAAACAGAGAAACAAGCTTGAGCTGAGAACAGAAAAAAAGGGTGTTAGGTTTCTCTGAAGGAAGAGCACAGGAAGAGCAGCTTTCCAGCCTAGAAAGCAATGACACAAATTCAAAACCACTTGGAGCATGCCACTAGATACGATTGTTTAAGAACCACTGAGACTGAAGGAATTTCAGCCCTCCATTTCCCCCCTGCCCTCCATTCACTCCTTTCCCTATTATGCACATCTCGTCTCATTTTATAACTGTAACACTCACTTGAATGTGTTATGTCTATGTTGTATTGTCTGACTTGTACTGTCTACAGCTTTGACAAGCTTTAAAATTGCCTAATTGAATAGTTCTATCTCAGACCCTGGGAAGCATGCAGCATTTGGGAGCATAAAAGAAAATAATTAAATGGTACTTTTCATTTGTTTTTCTGATTTTGGAGAAAAAAAAATTTAAAAGGCTTCCCCAAAGAGGCTAAAATACAAGTTCTCCAAAGAGAATGTGATGATAAACCTTGTTAGTTTTAAAATATTAGTGTATGCTTTTACACTGCTGTAGCTGGGAGATACTTTGCTTCTGCTGGCATTCAACACTGCAGCTGCAGAGCTATGCTGGCTATTCAATATGTATGCCAGAGGAGTTGTAGTTCCAAATAAATCAACATAATACAGGCTTTGCCTGCAAAAGAAAGTGGCAGTGGTTTCACTAGAATTGTTTCTTTAAATCAATTTCATTAAACAGGAAGTGAATACACATGTGGACACAGTTAAATTGTTTGACAACAGGCTTATGTTGATTTAGCTTAATTCTAAGGTGGAATTTTACATAGCAACTATGCATCGATTTGAGTTCATCTACACAAGACTGCAATGGTTCAATTCAAAGAGACTTTCAGTTAAGCCACTTTCACAACAGTTTAAATAGCAGGTTAGGTCTTATTAAGTAAACACACATGGAGGTAGATGAGCATTACTTTTCAAAAAACCAGGAATTCAAATCAATCTGAGTTAAATTTTACTCAACATACCGAATGTTGCCTATTTGTATAAAACTACAGAGGCTCAACTAAGACACTAACTTGAAAATTTTTCTTTACTGACCTATGATCATTGTGTTATAACACTGACCTACTTTTAAATGGACTTAATGTCTTCCAGGAATCCTCTTTTTGCCTTTCAGCAGTGCTGATCATCAGCCTATGAAGGACACTTAAAGCCCACCAGTTTTGATCATGTGAATGCTTTCCTACAGTGCACAGAAAAAAGAGAGTTTGATACAATACTGAATACCTTTTCTCATCTGTATGTTCAAGTCATGCTCCAGACTCAGTTTTTTTGTTGCATTCCCAGTGGAAGATCTAGGCCATACAGCAGGGAACCGATTGCTGATTCTCATCTGTTTGAAATTCTGCAGTCAATTTCTGAATCCTCATTTTATTTCATGCCTGAACATAAGGGGAAGAAAATAACAAAGAGAAAAGGTGAGTTCGACAATATTGCTTTTTATAAGGTGTTTTTTTTTTTTCAAGAACTTTTTTTATTCAAAGCTTTTTGCAATGTCTTTGAAATACAAAGAGAAAAAAGTGAACAATGCTTACTTGGGATAAATATTCACTGGTCTGTGTACATTAGGATGAGCTACAGTGACTGTTCATTGGAATGGTTTCATCAGCACCAGCCAGTAAGTACTTGAGGTTTTTGAAAATTAGGCCATTTATTTCAAAGCCTAAATGGGCACTCGGGAACCTAACTTTAAGTAGGCATTTCTCTGTGCCATGCCTGCTAGCCTTTAAGACATGCAATCCCTGAGCAGAGGACCAAATGAAATCTCCACTTTTTTTCTTCTGAAGTCAGCAGAACGTTTAGCATTTCTGGTGTTTCCACTGGGACCAGAATTTCATCCTGTATTTTCTCTTTGATTAGTTTAATCTATCAGTGGTTAATTAGTACAAATGGGATTCATTTATTGGGTGAAAGCAGGGCTGTGGTGATAGTCATTATCCTACTTATTAGCTTTAATAATAGATTCTCTTTGCCATCTCCCTGACACAACCAATGAGGAAAAGACCACCAATCTGCAATCAGTTTATGGGTCAAAATGCACTTTGTTTTGATGGTGTTCTTTACAGACTAATTTGTGACCTTAAACATGAGAGATGGGGGGCTTTACCTGGGGAATCAAGAATGTTAATGTTCTTGGGAAATGCTCAATTGGCTTCCTTTCGCTGGGAATTTTTATGTGTTATATCACGTCCTTTTTCTTTCTTCTGTTTTTTTGTTTTTAATACAATACAATGTCAAAAGGCAAAATATCTTTATTGACTCAGAGATAAGTCAACTTTCATAGTCATGATTAAATGATATGTGTAAAGGGACTGAGTCTCTGAGGCAAAGAAATTTCCACTTTAAAAAGTGGGATTTTAACAAGATGTTCTTGTGAGCCCCCTTCCAGCATGTTTCTGGAAAAGGCTCTTGATGCCATTACCAGTCCCCCAAGCTAACCACTTCTGCACTAAAGAGGCTGATGCAGAGCAGTTTTTAGCTGCCAGCTAAGGCATAGCTGCTATTGCTGTTCCTTCATGGATCTCGAGTGACCTCAGGGTTATTCCAGACTCCACATCCAAACACAAAAAGAACAATATATTTACTGTCTGACCAGAAGAAAAGAAGTCAGTAATTACCATGTGAGCAGTAACAGGATGCATGCAGTCTGTCTATAAAGATAAGAAATTAAATAAAGGCTAGCTGAGAAAAATTATACTGAACTTTAAAAAGTGCGCAGAGAAAAAGAGAGGAAGAACAACAATACTAGCAAAAGCAGAGTATGTTGGATTTCTGTCAGTCTTCTATGGTGTCTAGTGGTGTAAATATGAAACACTAGTAACATAAGCAACAACAGCAACCAAAAAAAAAAATTAAAAAAAAAAATTATCAAACATAAATCCTGATTCCATTGAAGTCAATTGTAAAACTCCCGTTAACATGAAAAAGACCAGAACTACTTCCACAACAGTCCCGTGTACTTGTCACTGTACAATATGTTAGTCAGCATTATACTGTGATATGATCATCATTAAAATGTGACTGGTCCTGGAAATATTTTGCTGTTACCCTCCTTGTTTTCAATCTGATTTCCAGAGGTGTGGTTCCACTTCCCACAGCAGCACACATACTTTAGCCTGATTCAGACCAAAGGAGTACAGGTTTTTTTGAAAAGCTAAAGACACACACACACACACACACACACACAAATCTTCCTAGATATTATAAAATGTTGTTCAGGCTTTAGCTGAGAATAGTTTTGAGATTTGGCTGAATATAATAAAATGGAAAAAAAAATGGATAAATATAGAGTAGCCATTTCTACATGTGGCCTGCAAACTACTATGGTGCCATTAACTATTCCAGAAAAATAAGAAAAGATGATGAGGAAAACCATTTATATTGCCAGTAAAGATAATTTCACTCTGCAGATGCCTGCATTGCCCATGGAAGTTTTTGAGAATCCAAAAAATTCAAAGAAGTTGTAAAATTTAACATGTTAAGACAGCAGTATTGCTAAATTTGCTAACAAGGTGTCATATATGAACTTAAAAAGTGAGGGTTAGCAATATTGATACAAAATATTTATCACAAAAAAATGATTAGCAAATGTCATGGGTTCAGCAGTAGCAGTCATTTTTCCCCTTCTTAGTAGTTGGTGCAGCACTGTGTTTTTGACTTGTGGC
>JANRGW010037857.1:0-46575 GCA_024733675.1 Psilopsiagon aymara
GGTGATATGGTTTAGTGTGAGGTGTCCCTGCCCATGGCAGGGGGGTTGGAACTAGGTGATCTTAAGGTCCTTTCCAACTGTAACTGTTCTATGGTTCTATAGTTCTATACAAGGAAGCGGTATTTAGAAGGAAAATACAATAAAATCTGAATGTCAGATCTTCATTTAGTAATAATCCACTCGGCTGGCATGCATCTGTATACATATCTCCTTGTTATCTGTTGGTAGTTTCAAAATCACAGTATCACTGGCTCTTTGAAAGAATCTGTATTGTCTGAGTAGGGTTTTTCCAGATACCACAAAGCAATTGTTATGCAGATAGGCATCATTATGAATTAGCAAGGTTAATGGACTTAAAACTGAATCAGTACCAGCAAAGCACAGAGTTAACTGAGAATTAGACAACTACAGAATGTATTGAGGTGTTATGAAAGATTCTGGCATTTTACTTGGATATTTTGCAGCTTCATCTTTTGTTTCTTCTTTTTACTACTCAGGTAAAGAGGCTGGTGTGTTTTTGGTAATGCATGTGGTTTGCAGATAGTGACTGTTGGCCTTGAATACCGCAGATGGAGTAAACAGCATAAAGTTTTACTCATATACAATATTTAGCCTTTTATTAAGCTTATGTGAAACAGGAGTTTGCATTTTTTCCTGCTGAAAATAGAGGGAAGAGCAGTTTTCTTAGATGATCTATCTTGTCTGATGTGTAAATATACCTATACCCTAGAGATGTTGTAAAAAAAACTAGAATCCAAACAATCCTGTCTACCCCTCCACTTCCGTTTTCTGGACATGAAAACAAAGAAGAAAAGTGTGATATAAAAGACACCCCTGCTCAGAATGGATTGCATCTGAATATTGTGGAAAGTTAATACAATATTACCTTACTCCCACACATATAGGAGCAAGCGGCAGTCAGTACATAAATTGTATCTTATAATGTGGTTTAGCCTATCACACTAGCATCTTTCTTGCTAATCCATCTCCCATGGGAGGCCGGGTCTTAAAAAATAGTTCTGGGCTGGGAAGGGACCAAATAGTTTATGTAAGTGAACAGGAAAGCAATCAGGGTTCTTGAAATGTGCCCTTGCTCCTCAAATTGCAACACTATCTAGTAGTTAAGAGTCAATGTTACTTGAAGAAACAGAGGGATCTTGCACATTTAAGTATTTGTTTCCTACATGCAGATTGCATGTCCATAACAATAAGTAGAATAATATGTGTTTGTGTGTCTTCTGTTCATGAGATCATCTGAATGACATGGCAGCTTAGGTGCTGTGCAAGTAATGTGGGATATACTGGCACATCTGTGACTGCTTTCATGCTGTGCCACTGTTCCAGGGATCTGTGCCTGGGCTGGAGATGAGCACTGTGTGAAGCTGGGACTAGAAGGGATGTGTGTGTGGTTAGGGCACTCTGCTTTACCCACACTGAGGTGAACACACTGGCTTAGCTGAAGGAAGCTTTAAGCGTATTGCAAGTCTGATTTGCAGCTGGTGTTTGGGGTTTGTACTTCACTGCAGGAGTTAGGCTGGTTTCTTTGTTTTGTTCAACTGGATGTAGTGGCCCTGGTTTACCTTTCTCATCCTCTGTCGCCTGTCTTCCACCACAGGTGACACTCAAACCCAGGAAAGCCACAGAGTGGTTATTATCTGAGTGTGCCGCAGCTTCTTAGCTAGCTCTAGATCTGTATGGTGAAGTGCAAAATACTCAAAGGAAGCAGAGAGGAGAACCTTTGGTTAGTGAAGGGAAGTCAGCTGTTGATGGTTCTGCATTGAAACCATTTGGGAGAAGCTAGTAAAGACTGAAAGCAAGGAAAGGCCATTTCAACAGGAAGCATATATTACATCCAGCCTGGCTCATGCTGTGGCCAGACAGTGCCATTTTATTGCAATGTATCAGCCAGTTGTACTGCTAATTCCTCTGCTGATAACAGGGATAAATCAAAATGAAACCCCTAAGCCTATAACTTACTTGACTTAACAAAGATCACAGGAGGGATGAATAGGCAAAAGGTGTCACCTTATCTGCAGAGCACAGTCAATGGAGGGGAAGAAGGGGCAGGATGGGACTCAGCAGAGGGACGACAGCTGTGCGAGGTAGCACATCAGCTTATTCAGAAGGGCAGTGACACCTACAGTCGCATTGTCTCTTCCTGAGCCTGAAAACAGACTGAGGGGAAAGGGAAAGAAGACAGCATACATTTTATTTTTTAAAATGTGAAGCAAAGAGTAGGAATATCAGAGCATGGCAGGAGAGCTGTGCAAAGCCTTTATTTTGCCTCTGTTAATATTTAAACATTCTTAAATATTAAGCCCCCTTTCAAGTGTATAAGTTTTTCAAGTCAGCCTCAGAAGAAAGCCAAAAAAATACACAGCATGTTGAGGTTGAAATACTTTCCCTTGGACTTTAGCCTACTGCAAGGGAATGACAAGGAAATTCTTGAGGGTATTGGCATTGCCAAAATGTGCCATGTCACCATGGAAGTGAAATTCCATAAAGGAAAAACTTGCGGCATGTGATTGTGGCCTGCACGTGCACTTGTTGAGGCAGCTTAGACCTTTAAATCTTAGTGCTGCAAAGAACAAGGGGGTTTAAGATGTTATTGCGATAATTAGATCTAACTTTCTCCTCTTTTTTTTCTTGTACGCAGTGCCCACGTTTCACAAGTCAGTAGTAACATTCCTGCTACAGGAGAGTAAGTGTCTCTTTTATAATATTGTAGCTACCATTTTTTGTATATTGGAGCTTTTTAAAGTATTAATGGTTATTCTTCGATTTCTCTTTAAGGGTTGTGCTTATACAAAGACGGCGTTTCCCAAACCAAAGCATCTGCAATAATTATAAATCACTTGCTTCTGAAAAATTCTTAGGCCCTTGGTTCTTTACTCATGCTGTGCCTGTGATGTTTTGGTTAGACAGAACTTGCGTATTTAGAGAAGCCATTTGCACTGTGTCATCCTCTTGCTCTTGTTTGCATCCCAGCAGAGGACCTGGCTCAGTGCTGCTACCATAACTAGGAGCAGCAGAGTAAATGCATTTGCTTCCTTGCCAGAGCTGGAGGTGCCCAATGACAGATGAGATTGCAGAACTGATTCTTGTCAATACATGAAACAAGTTTAACTTGCCTAGTTAAACCATGCGGGGTTCGCAGTTGTTAAGATCTCCGACTATGTTGGGAACTGCAGCGTCAGCAGACTTATAACTGTAGCAGCAACTTTTGCTGAATTCTCTAGAAATCTTCGGAGAAGTCAGCCCAGGTTGAGGTTCCCATGCTTACAGCTACACAGTTGAAAATTAACCAGCAAACATTGCAAATAACTTTTCTAATTATGGAAAAGTTACTAGGAGCTGTATATGGACTTTGGACAGGTGTGTTTGAAAGACTCATTCTTCAGCAGATACTTAAAACATTGCAAGAAGCAGGGTGGGGCAGGGATGTACAGAAATGTGATTTGAAATGATCTTTATGGGGAAAAAATAGATTTTGCCCATAAAAATGTCCTCTGAGGGAGGAAGGAAGCAAATATTACAAGAAAATGTCAGGAGATTGGGTTGTGTTGAAAGTTCAAGCAGTCTCACATCTTTAACTGATGCAAATGCACAGGCTCCCTTGCTGTGGCATGTGTGGAAGCCCTCTTACTGTCAGTGGGAGTGAAGGTGATCTCACACTAGTGAGAAGTCGGGGTGGCTGTGAGTGCATTCACAGCACGAGAACAGTGCAAAAACAGAACTCAGAACCAAATCTGTGCTTGGTCATCAGGTACATATAAATGAGGAGTTTGTAGTGAGGTGCTGTTTGCGTGTTCTCATCCCCCTGTGAGACAGCTGTGAATCACCTTCTTGCAGATGATGTTGCCTTACTGAGCTGGGATTGCACAAGAGACTGGTGTCAGCATGGATGGGTATCAAATGCAGTTTTGCCATGGCAAGGACTATTGAAGTGGAGGATGAAAGTTAGGCACCAGTGTCTCTATTGTTGCAGTAAGTAAAATTAGCTGTTTTACTGAAGGTTCAAACTTCCCTAGAAATGAAAAAGAGCAAAATGAATTGAGAAGGCTCAGCTGTTCTGAGGGACCTGAACACCAGGATATCTGAAGCTCAGCTCTTTGCAGATGTCACGGCCCTAGGACATTTTACACTGCCTTGCCATCATAATAAAACATAACCCTTGGATACCCTTGCTTTATTTATTCTTGCAGAGAGGGAGCTCCACAAAGTCTTTGAGCTCAATTGACCTTATTTTTCGGCTTGACAGGTATTTAGAGAAGACAATCCGCTCAGCCGTGGAGCAGCATCTCTTTGATGTTCATGGCTCAGGCGGCCAGAGTTCAGAGGACTCTGAATCGGGAACATCGTCAGCCTCTTCTAATGTGTCTGCCAGGCAGAGGAGGCGACACCACAAAGAGCAGGAGGAAGCCCGGAGAAACAGAGACATGTATGAGCCTGATTTCTTTGTTTTGGAGAGTGTATTTGATTAAGTGTACCCTAGTTACATCCTCTGATCAAGGCAATGCTTAGTTCTGTTGTGAAATACTCTGGCCCTTGACTTGAGTTGAAAGTTCAGAGCAGTCTCAATGCCTGTGCAGAGCATCAGTTAGAGCTGAGAAATGTAAAATTTATTAGAGGTCATGGAGTGGAGCGAAGCATGATAAGAATCTGGGGTTTTTTACACATTATAGTACAGTTCTTAATTACAGTACTTGGAATTGTTTAATTACAGTATTTGTTGCTTTAGTGGAAATTTGCAAGCAGTTGGCCCTATTGCCTATAACTTTCTTTAGATAAAGACATCGGGTTTAGATACTTTTCTGATTTCCAAAAGTCTTCAGAAATGACATCAAGCCTCCTTTTTGTACATGGAGACGCAGGTTATGTCTGGATTTATGAAGGAGACTTGGGCATTGGTCTGAAAGTAGAAAAATCTTCCTTTTGAGTAATCAGAATTTAAGAATTTTTATCCACCCTGTTACACAAAGTTTAAACACAATTTAGTGGTTAATTTCATTATATGCCTGTCAAAGAGTAAAAATAATAGCTGTTTTTCCTTTCATACTCCTCTACTTGTGGCATTGTGCCACTTTGTGCGGTACAAATGTGTTACCACCACATCCTTAACAAGCACTTGCCCAAGGCATAGCTATCTTTGAAGAACTGTAACTACAGACTTTGCAAGGCCATGATCTATATTCAGTGCTTACACATAGTCTAGGTTTTACACACCACTACTTGTAAAGGATGTGTATTCTTGGCTGTAGTATTGGTCTGCTAGGATTTCAAGTTAGATTCCAAAATAACATCTAGTCTCTGAGGGTTTTCTCCTGGCTGCTGAATTCCCCAAGTCCTATTGGATCTGCACATTCCTATACAAAGCCATTTTTACACAGGTGCATAACCTCATGTTAATATTGCAGCCATGTCATTGCCCAAAAATTTATCAATGCTACTGTTGTAAAAAAATCCATAGTTACAAAAATCCGTTTACGTAGTGACTTAAAGTATGCTGCGAAGATGGACTGGGAAATTAGCCCTTGCAGGTCACCGAAGTATCTGGCAGCAGCTCTGAAGTAGTTTTTCTTGTTTAGTAGCCCTGCTGACAGCTTCTCAGGTAAGTAGGTCAGAGCCTGGCTAGTGTACGTGTTTGGAAGCATATAGTACTGCAGGGCTTTTTTTCAGCACTGCATTATAGAGCACTGCATTATGGTTGACACAGTTGTTTAGGTTCAGCTGAAGCCAAGGATTTAAAGTACATCGGAAGTTTTGAATGCTGGCTAAGATTCAGATTGGTTTTCCTGGTTCCCTTAGGTCAGATTGCTGTAACTCCTTTCCATGAATTATCAAAATTGGGAATTCCTTTCAAAATGTCTTTCAGTTGTCGCTGCTGTTTTGATTGTCAGTGATTTCATCTCCTTTCCTTGTGATGGATCACAAGAGGATTTGTAATGTCACAAGATGGGACTTCAGACAGGAAGAGTGTTTCTCACAAAAACACATAGGTGAATTCCCAGGCTTTGCAGGCTACATGATCTGCAGGCTGTGTATGTGTAATTGGTCTGCTCAGGGGGTTGTAAAAGCTTCCACAAGGCAAATACATTATCTTAGAAGTTTAATCATAGATTTATAATACCTTTTTGTATTTCCCTTCCACCAAGAAAACCTAAACATTCATGATCTAGAAAATTGCTGAAACTTCCTGGTGTTCTTTGTCATGCTGGTACTGTCCAGATACTACAGAGTAACTGGTTTCTTGTTGCACCACTACAAATGTAGATAAATTCTCTTGATGTTTGTGAAAGCAGGCTTTGGAGTTGCACAGCACTGTACAAGGCAGCCGCACATACAGCAGTTAGCAAACATCCCAGTTTCAATGTCAAGTGTAAGCAGCCTTCCTTTAGCCTCTGGCAAGGTAGGATGATAAAGAATGAGATGCACTGTGTTTCCCCTGTTGCTCTAACATGGCATGTGTGTGTGTGTGTGTGTGTGTGTGTGTGTGTGTGTGTGTGTGTGTTCATTATTGTACAAAGTAGAAAGAAGACTGCTAAACAGACTCTGAAGAGACAACTGCATGCTGAAGGACCCAGCAGGCTAATTGTACAGAGCAAGATAAGCCACATGCCAGGCTTCTGGAAAACATGCACAAGCCCTGCTAGTCCAGAGAGTCTCAGCTAGTGCATCACATGGTGACTTAAGGATAGCTGTCCCACTTCCAACATAGCAGAACAGTCCTGTGTCCTAGCAGTTGTGTTGCTGTTGATGAAAGAGATGCATTCCCTTTTCTGTTCTGTGCAATTCCTAAATAGGAATCAAGCATTTAGCCAATTCACCACTATCCTGCTCTTACATTTAACAATATGAGTAAGGAGGTCGATTATGCGGTGTCATGCACCAAAGGACCTTGGACCACAGCTGTGAATCACTTTTCTAAATTGAAAGCACGTGTCTCAAAGGAAAATATACTGTGCATTCCCTATAAAAATACCACAGACAGCCAGGAGCTAGTCCAGCTCAGTATGATTCTCTGTGTTGATTTTAGTGGGAAGTGAATCAAGTCCCAAACACTGATCCTCATAGTTTCTCACCTGAGGTACACACACGTGGCTTTCACTCCTCAGTGGAATTTAGCATTGCACTGTGTGTGTTGTTTGCTGCAGTAGGAAGAACCAGAGATACTGGTTTCATTGGGCGTAGGTGATGTTGATGGAACTGCACCAGTCAGCATAATGTATTTCTCTATTGCTACCATAAATGTAGCGGGAGAGTGTTTTAAACAAGCTCTTTTTGTAATGTCCCTTTTCTTTTTAGGGAAGTCGTCAACAAAGAAAACATTCCCTCTGGATTCAGCAGTCTTGAAGACTGTATTCTAGCTGCTCAAGAAGTAGAAAAATTACAAGACAACAGCTCCGGATATCTTAGTGAAAGGAATAAACCAAAACGGCAGAAATCCAGCACCAAGCTCTCGGAGCTTAATGACAACCAGGACAGTTCTCTGGTAAGCTGACATGCTGCACTATTTGACACCTAGGACTAGAATGGGAAAATGTCTTTTAATTTCTCTGCACATCTGGTTGCCTTGAGTAGCCATTTTTGCCTGCAGTACAAGCATAAATGGCTATTTTGGACTAAGGGGAACACCAGATCCTGCACTTACAACCTTTGTGATGAGGCAGCTGAGAAGCTGTATTTCTACTGTGATCCTCTTACTCCATCTCTAGTCATTTTCTCTTTCCACAACTTTTTGCTTTATAATTCTGAATTCAGTGAAGCATGTTTGGAAAGAGAAAAAGGAAATCTTTTTTCTTGTCTTTCAGAAGTCTTGCAAAGGGGTTGGAACATCAGACACAGTTTCATAACAGTGAAAGCTGTGTGAAAAGACTGTCCTTCTAAGCTATAGGATGTGTCCTTCAGTTGTACTTGATTAAGTTTTAGAGACTGCTGTGAGTTCTTCTTAATATGGTATTGTGTTGGGACTCATTTTGCTTAGTTCACAAAATTGCATTGAGCTAGTGGTTCTACCCTCTGCAGAGATTCTAGAGGAAGGCTGATTTGGCTTCCTTTGTGATAAAAAGAATGTGAGGTGCTAAAAATTGTAGGCTGTGCTTAGATTTAGTGCTCAGTATCAGTAACCTTCTCATGTGATACTTCATAAAAGCACAGTGAGATAGACACGCTGACTCTGTGTCTTTGCTTACAGCAGTGGACTTTACAACAGGTAATGGTCAAGTGCTTACTCTCTTCTGCACCACTTCTCTGTACTTGTGGAGTGTGAAGCAGTTTAAATGGGAGTTTAACTTGGGATTTGGGAAAGACTGATAGAAGTGTCCACTTTTGTTGTGGACCTGAGAAACAATCATAAAGTCCTAAAACATGTCCAGAAGAAATGTCCTCAAATCTACCTGTGTCCAGTGGACTTTGCGCCTCGTTGAGGCACAGAGGCTGAAAGGAACATAAAATAGACTAACCTAGCACAAAAAAGCACTTTGACCAACGTGACCATCAGTGTGCTTCTTGCTTACTCTGCTACAGAAAGTATCATAGTGGGACTGTCAACTAGGAGTCTTGTTATGAAAAAGCTTTCAGAGAGCATGATGCTATACATTTTGAAAAGTAAAGGCTGCTTTTTTTGTTTTCATGAGTGTGCTTATTTCATACTTGCATTTCAGAAGCTGCCAGCAGGATGTGTGATGGCTTAGCTTTCTTTTGGCTCTACCTTTACATGTCAAATAATGACACAAATTAGACTACCTACTTGGAGTATCAAAGGACATAACCTGCACCTTAGCATTTGCTAATAGGCCTTCATCCTGTAAACATGTTTGTGATGTATCTTCTTAGACAACTTTTTCTAAGCCTTCCCACTTTTCAAATCCTGAAAGAGTGTGTAAGGAAGCTTTCCTCTTAGCTGTCTAATTGCATCTGACTCAAAAGCTTAAGTCAGAGGTGGAAAAACTGTCAGTTCCACAAACCAACCACAAAGCATTAAAAGCTTGTAAATGCAGTACAGAAACATGGTAACCAGGTACTCGTAGGACTTGAAGAATCACATTAAGCAATGCTGGAATGACTTGTCACCTTATGGGGCTGTAGCAAGTGAGAGAGGGGGTTGTGACTGCCCCAGGAAGTCTGTACATGCAGTTCCCAGGGCTGGGGCAAGAGCCACATTCCATTCTACTGTCTGACTTGCTCCTTTTTAAGAGGGACTTTCTCAAAAAAACAGGGTAGAAAACCTCCTGGACATGTGCCCGAAGTGACAACGTGACTTGTCTTCACAGTGCTCTCTCAAGCTCTTAGAGGACAGCACCATTAAAGTTCCTAATAGTAGCCAAGACAAATTTCAGAACAAGTTGTCATAACCAGTTGAATTTCTTGCCCTGCATTCATATTTTAACACAAGTTATCATTAGCTCTGTGCATATGGCAGTCTCTTGCATTATTCTGCCCATTTAAGAGGAAACTAGGGAAGGGTTTGGCTTAGAAGGGAAGTTTTTTCTAAGATAAGCATAAGGAGTTCTGCTGGAAAGATGCTGCAGGTGTTGGTACCTGCTCTTTCAGGACTTGTACATACCACAGAATCACTCTCAAGCTCAGCCTGTCTGTCACTCTGCAAATACAGGAACTGGCAGGGTACTATGCAGCATAATTCTGTTAGGCATTTTGAGGTTGTCTGGTGAAAGAGATAAGGCAGGGAGCAGCTGTTGTTTTTTGGCAGGTTGAGGGCAATAAAATGTGGGGTTTGTTTTATTATAAATGTGCAGCAGGCAGAAGTCTGCTTGTTGTTTTGTTTCTAGAAGTCCTGGTGGATGCTTCTATATTTGATCTGTTTACTGGCCTGCAGCTTGAATCTGTTTCTCTTATGTATCTTACTGCTTTAACATTTACTGTATTACAGAGTATGGAAAGCTTTAGTTCATCCAGGCCTCTAGACAGAACAGGACCTGATGACATGGAAATTTTATCTGAAGAAAGGTGATTTTATTTTTTTTTTTTTAAAAGTATATGTATGTTTTATTTTCCCTGTGTTTTTAGTACAGCCTGAGAGATCTTCCACCAGACTGTGAGCATGTCAGTTATGCTGCAGAACAGCATTACCCACCGTGTTAGTAGAATGGTATGGAGGCACTATATATCTTGTATTGGCTCTGCCCAGTAGCATATGCCACCAAGTTTCTTCTTCCAGCCTGTTAAGAACAGCACTGCAGATGTTGATGGTGCAGACTTGAAAAGCACTCAGCTGTGAACCACTTGAACCAGCATGCTCCACACAGAGGACTGCAGGGCCTGTCTCACCCAGCTTCTTGGTTGGGAATCCAGCCCTTTGTGCTTCCCTCTTCTGCAAGAACTATAACAGTGCCACTCTGCTTGTCTGAGGTGGCAGTTCCCTCCAGTTATTTTTGCTGGGAGAGCTGTATTGGTCTGGATTAAGAGCACTGGAATTAAATGACATATTTTTCATAAATAGCTCCTGAGAGGAAGCAAAAACGCATAGTTTATCAGCCTGAAGTGCTGTAGCCCAAAGTGTCCCTTCATTTACTGAATGAATTAGTGAGTGTGCAGCAGTAGCAAGAATCTAAAAACCTGTATGTGTAGAAGTCCTGCTTGGTTTTGTTACAAGGCAAGTCTGGTTTTGTATTTGTAATATGTTGGTTTGTTTTTGTTTTGTGTTTTTTTGTAGCAAAGAAAGTGAAAACGATGAGGTTTTTTTCAGGCACTCTCAGGTTGGTATTTTTTGGGTTTTATGTTTCAGTTTTGTGGTCTCTAAATGGGCTTTTTATTAGTAGAAACAAGTAGTGAGGCATATAGTTCTGTACACTTTTGTTTCTCCTAGAGAAATGGCATTAGCATTTGCTTTTCCTTTTCCTTCCTTCTGCTTTTTATTTACATAATTCAAGGACCATCTCAATCACTGAGGGGTCCGAAAGCATCTGCTTCACTCCCTTCAAACCCTCCTTGCCAAAAAGGGAAGTGTCACTCAAGTTAGCACTTTGGTTTAAGTAATACAAAGTTCTCTTACTAATCACTGCAAACAGGGTGTGTGACTGGTTATCTCCCAGGGTAGTAAGATTAGCTTGTCCCTCTGATTTCTCTAAAATCCGTTGGCCTTTGGTTTATGATTTCCCAGTGCAGCCTGTTACCTTTGAACATAGGTGTCTGTGATTCATTTGCCTTAGAAAACTGGATAATCTTCTGCTTAGGGTTGGTGGTTGGGATGGATGTCAGGAGGGAAGACATGAGTTTTTTCTCCAACTTTCAATTTCAGCTCAACAACCACCTCCTGCCTTCACTTCATGGTGTTTTTCATCTAACTGTTCAGCAAAGCAAAAGATTTAGGTTGGTTTAGGTGAACACCTTTGCAGTCACTGGTTCCTGTAGGTTTGCTGAAAACAATTCTAGACAGCCAAGCATTTATAACACTGGGGAGAGTTATCTGAGGCACCTCTGCCTTAGTTGTGCACCAATTTTAGAGGAGCACAATAAAACAGCTGTGGACAATGCCTGTTTTCTCTGGCCATCTAGAGTTAACTGAGGGCTGACAGTATTCTCAAACTAGCCTTCTCTTGTGTTTTTTTTACAAATAAACACCACTAAGCAGTTTTTGCCTTGAAAGGCTTCATTTCTAATAGGTGTTATTTCCATCTAGCAAGAAAGGTAGAAGATTAATTGATACCAGCTGGCCTCTGACCAGCTGTGTTGTAGCTGCGGAAGTTCATGGAACACTGAAACATGTCACCTCTGCAAGGGGTGTTCAGTGCTGCCTTTGATCACTGCTCTGATTGGGCTTAGATGAATCTCCTACTTTGCTCCCACAGGGCCAGTAATCCCCAGTGATCCAGCACTTGCTTGTAATCTGTTGTGTTTTCCAGAGCGTGGATTTTGCAACACCGTGTCCCTCACATACTGGCTTCTGTGTGGAGAAGGTGCTGTTGCTGCCGTGCCCCACAATACTCCCATTAAGCTTTTAAATTAGTCTGGGAGAGGTGTATTTGAATATGAAATCATTGTCTTAAAGTAAACTTCTTAGCAAGAGTTTTAAAATTTACAGTTTAAATTGCAGATGATGTAGCCTTGACCAGAGATTGTATTATATAGGAATGACAAGGTCAAGAAAATGTTATATTCCTGCAGGGTAATTTTGCATTCCTAGTCCCTTATAAGCTTTTTGCTTAAGGCGGCTTAAAGACATACCTTTAGTAACAAACAACTCATTCAGGATAAGGAAGGGACAGGGACTTTCTTGCTGTCTTTCTCACCCTGTCTCCAGTCTGAAGATATTAAGAAAGGTATTTTGCATTTGTCATAGTTACCAGTTGTGCAGTCTTGGGTCTCTATGCAGCAATAAAAAAAACTCTAAACACATGTCCTGAATTAATTTTCAGTGCTTTCATAGCCTTCATAACCTGACCTTGGAAGTAGCTAAGCTCCAGGATATAGACTGTGATTTGAAAACCATAGGTTTCTAGTACCGAGGTTTTGATAAGGGAAGGACAACAAGTGTAGAGGGGGATTGGCCTGACTCAGGTGGAAGGGAGCAGAATGGCTGCATTCTTCCATCATTGTATTACAAAAGGTGCTTAAGGAGACTTCCTGCTTGTGGTTGTAATGGATGAGCTGATGCAGGGGAAGGAAGCCTTTTAAATAAAATTGGTTTGAATCCACGTGTAATTGAACAGAGTACACCTTCCTGATCAGAATTCAAAGATCCTTCTGTTGCCATTTACTTCTAGCTGCTTGAGCTACTCTTTATGCTGAATTTCCTTTGGAGCAGGGAGAATATCCCCAGGTTACTTAAATCTGTAGTTGCTGATACCTGCAAAGCGTGGGGGCAGAAGCAGCTTTAAAAAGCAGAACTCAAGTGCCTAGTTTGAAGTTGGGTGGGTTTTTGTAGTTTTTGTTTGGGGTTTTTTTTGTGGCTGTTTATGTAATATCTACAGTGCACTGTGTCAGCTGCTACTGAGATCATCATCTTGCTACCCCTTTAGTTTGTAAGAGATTGAGGGGCATCCATAGCTAAAGCACAGTAGTTCCCTGTACTGGATTTTTGGCCAGGAGGTTGGTGATTAGTGGCATCAGGAAAACAAATAGGAAAATAAGCAGTGGGAATACTGAATTATCTACAGCTCTATGGGTCTGGAGCATTAATGCAAAAGAAGGTTAAACATCTGCTTTCTTGAGTCTCCTGGGTTTGTATCACCATTGTTTTTCAGAATGCCTGATGATTTATTCATTGAATTAGGAACTACATCAGTGAGCAAGGAAGGGAGAGTAACTGGCTGCGGGCACAGCACAGGCCTGTTTTTAAACAGCTTTTAAGTATTTCCAAGAACTGGAGTGGCTTTAGAAGGAAGAAGACATAGATACGATCTTTCTAATATATCTGTAATGAAAATGTTCACCCATCTGGGAAATGCCTTTATATCTGCTCCAGATGTCATTTAAGAGCTTTAGTAAGTCCAGAGATTGTACACACCTCATGGAAAGACATTTAACTGTAATTAGTATCAGTGGTGGTGATGAGATGATATTTTCAGGTGGCTGCCTTTGAAATTGTTAAAATGTAGATAGGTTCCTCTTTTCACACTTCTTGATGTAAATAAAAATAGCCCCTAGTTTGAAAGTTATTGCTTTATGTCTTTCAGCTTTAAAATACTGTGCTGGCAATTTAAATGCAGTTTATCAGCTGGTACAGTTTGTTCTTTGGTAAATGTAGAAGTCTCCCGGTTTCTGGCCACTGACCAGTCTCTCTGTAATGTATGCTGACTGTTCAGATCCTGACAAGGAATTTGTTACTAGTCCTTAAAGATATATTTAAGTCCTCCCAACCTGGAAGCAGCTTAAAAGATATTGAATGGTGAATTAGCATTTTTCCACCTAAAGCTCTCACAATAAACACATTTGTAATCAGATTTAGTGTCAAGCTGTACGAGTTATTAGTGCTTGGCAAACTGTCATCTAGTGTTTCCTTTTGTTAGAATGTTTCAAAGAGGTGATTTACTGAAATGAAAAGGAAATACAAACCTCATACAAATACAGTGCACAACACTCTTTACAGGGTGTTCACCACTCGGGTTTTTAGAACTGTAGAAAACCCCATGTTGGAAGGGGACTCAAAAGATTGCTTGGTCCAGCCTTTCATGAGAAAGGGAGATGAGATTATCCAGCGCTCTGTCCAGTTGCAGGGATTGATGGGACTGAATCCAGATAAAAGCATTTGTTTGTATGCTTTGTCTGCTGGGCAGGTTTTTCCCCCTCTCTACATGAAGCGTACTTGTTTTTCTCTGCTCAAAGGGAAAAAAAAAGAAACCCAGAAAACCAGAGACCAAAACAACGCAAACACACATGTTGTTAGCTTTATGCAGATGTAAAAAATTAAGTGTGCCTTAGTGGCAAGTATTAAGGTTATTGATTTAGTATGGTTTGCCCATGCTTCTGGATTCTGGGTGTACCAGTTATTTTCTTTAGGCTAGTTTTCTTCACACATCAGCATTATGCAGATTACTAATTAATCACAATACCTGCAGGGGGCAAATCTGCATGTTGTCTACCTGCTAGACTATATTTGAGAGAATTATGCCTAAGCTTTTCTTAACAAGATCAAATAGTTTATGTAGTAATGTAATGCTGTCTATCCGGATAGCTCTGTGTTTGTTGGTAGGCTTATACATATCACACTGTATGTTTATGTACTTGCTTTACACTTCCTTTTCCCTGCTGCCCTCTATGAGGCATTACAGCTGATTTGTTCTAGAGTGACAAAACTGGTCATGTCATCAAGCACTATTACAGACACGTGCATTGTGTATCTGATTGTGGGAACGGCAGTGATTTCTGCATAAATGCACACAACGTGTGGTATGTGCAGGGGTAATAGTGGTGAGACAAACAGCAGTTACTTCCAGGTAGTGCTAAATGATGAATCATTTACTTGACGGCATTCTGCTTTTTTTTTCCTCCTAAGTCATTGGATGCTTGTGTGAATTTTTTGGCTTTTTCCCAGAGTCCACACTGCTTCCAGCCGAGATGCCAAACCCCACTGCCATTTAGATTTGCGCAACACTACTTTAATACCCAGAGCTCCTCCATAAATAGTTCTGCTCTCCCCACGCCCAGCTAGAAAACAACCACAGGAAATCGGGGAATGTACAGCCAGCACAGCTTAGCTGGCACTAATTGATCTGAGCCAGCAAAGCCTGCATGAGAGTATTCATGTACGTAGCCTGCGCTGCTTGCTGTCTGCGGCTGCTACCTCAGGAGCTCCGGTGCCTGCTTTTTAGAAGACACCATATTGCTACAGCCTTACAACAGCAGCAGTGGTTTTGTTGTTGCTCCAAGGAGTTGTGCTCCTATAGGAAGTGTACGCAGCACACACACCCACACCCCACACCCCCGCCTTTTCTCCCTGCCTTCCTCCCTCTGTTTTCATCGCCATCGATTATTACTGGAGGCTTTTTCATCTGTATGCAGTTGTCAGGGCAGGCAGTCTCAGGAACTTGCAGTGGCTTTCTAAAGAAGGAAAAATTCAAGGAAGGCAGATGGAAGGATGTTTTTACCAGTGTGAGTGAGCAATTAGTACATAGGGGTCACTGAGCAGGGGATGTGAATTTGGAGCTGGAAACATCAGAGTCTGTTTGTTTAGGTCTTTCTAGCTAAAGGCATGAGCTTACTGCTGCTGTGACTGGAGGGTTTTTTTTTTTCCTCCTCTGCCTCCTGAAACGTTTTTTCTTTCTCTCTCATTCTGTGGGTGTATGGGAATATAGCTGACTTCAAGTATGAAGATTCAAGAACATCCAGGCATTCCTGAAAACAAGTTGCAAAGAAATCAAGATGCTGATGAACAGGAAAACAGCTTTGTGTCAGAAGTGCCTCAGCTGGATTTGACAGCACTGTGTGATGACAACTGGGAAGGTAGGATTGTGTGATGGCTGGCTGTATGAGTGAAATGAGAGAGAGAGTGGGGCAAACTGAGTGGGGTGGGTATATCATGTTATTGTGCTCCCTTGCCAAAAATAACAGGAAAGCAGTTTTGTCTGAATATGGAACTGAAAGTTTGGTGAAACTGGAAGCAAGATACTCGAAGGGTACTAATTCTGTTGCCATTTATAGGAAGAAAATTGGCTTTTTCTTGAAGTTAGTTTCACGTGCTATTTAGTATTGTTAAGTCCCTGAGTGTTTCAGGATAGCTTATTTCTTGGCAGCTGGTCACTCAAGTATTAAGCTAGACTGCCCTACACTTCAAAGAAACTCTGTATTTCTCAGTCCAGAAAGAACTTCCTTCTTTCTCCCTTTTCTTCCACTTCAGTCAGTGTTTGGAAACAATGTTTTGGATCTGAAAAGCACATCTGGAAAAAAAGGCTGTGTATCTGCTACTGTGGCTTTTGATGGCTCTTGCAAACAACAGCTTCTATGTATGCTGTGAAAAATATCTGATCACCAGCTCTCAAACAGCAGTGTTAAATTGCATGTGGTTTAAATTATTTCAGTACTGTTTCTTAGCTCTCATCTCCAGAGTGCATGCTTGGTTGGCTGTTTGCACTGACTTAAGAGTGGGAAATCTGGGGAAATTCTATGGGTGCCATGAACCTCAGTTTCATTTGAAATCGAGATGACTTTAAGGTGTCCAGCACTTCCAGGATCAAACCATTTTTCGATTACTGTGTATGTGTACAAGCAAGGGTTCTGTTAGTTTGTGCTTTAAGAGTGAAAGAGAAGGACTTTGACAGGGAAGAAGCAGGGAGATGTGAGTATGGTATTTCAATAAAGCAGGAGGAGGAAAATGTGTAACTAATTTACTGCTCTAAAAAAACAATCTCTGAGGCACACTGAGAGGTTAAGTCCTCTGCTTCTGCCTCCACAGCGTTTATGACCTAGTGTATTTTAGCTTTCCCTCTAGGAGGGGAGTAGTTATGGTGCTTTGGACATGAATGAGTAAAGCAAACCCACAGCCATGCTGCCTTTGGTTCAGCCAGGCAACTAGTCATCATGGACAGGAGAGAATTTTTTCACTTGCTTGCTAGGCAGGGATTCCCTGGGTGGTATCACTAAACATGCAGCATGGCTGATCAGAGGGCAATGGAAGGGCTCCCAGGAGGCCTTGGAAGCCTTATGTGTTTGCTGAAGTGCTAATTAGCATTGGCCTGCAGGGTCTCAAGCCAGGGTGAGCATGTCTGTGTTCTCAGAGGTGATGTGTGGCTTCAGCTGTCATATGAACCTTTGGAAATAATGACATTTTTTGTCTTCCTGGGTTACTAATGGGAGTCATCTGAATGCATGAAGGGGAGTACACAGCTCCTTTCTGTCTGCCAGAGGCTTTCTCATTGTATGAAATAAGTTGTACTCCTTTGTAGGCATGCTATTATGTTTGGATTCTAGCTTTCCTGCACAGTAAGTATGACACAGGATTATGAGCATATGTGACTACTTGAAGAGTGCTGCTCTCTGGTTCTTCCTTCCTCTGGTCTGTTCACATGTATTTCGCAAGAGGGGGAGGTGGGCAGTTGCAAAAGAATCAGCTGTCTAGGGTGAGAGAGGTGTCTTCTAAAATACATGCCTTTCAGAATCACCATTTTGTTGGTGCAGATCAAAGAGCAGCAAAATGGTGCCTTCTGTGTCTAGCAAGGAGAGACTGAGTCTTTCCTAGCTGTGGATGTGAAATCAAGCTTGCAGCAGCCAGGGAGGGGGAGATCTTAATGTAAATTCTCAGTCTGCTTCTGCAGGTAATGGCAGAGTCTGTCATTGAGACTGGCTTTGCAAGGCATCGTTGTACCACCCATGCACAGCTCTAGCAACCAGGGCATCCTCCCTTCCCCCGCCAGTCAGCCTGCATCACTCAAACCTTCATACAGTTCTTCAGCATCCGTGCTACAGCTCTGTTTGCATTCCCAGTGAAAAGGGAAAGGACTGTGTCTCCAAATGCAGTAACATTTGGAGGCACAGTTTGAGTTGATTCTTGCTTTGCTCTAGAAAATCTGGTAGATTCATCTCTCGGGAAGCTAGCCATTCATCCAGCGCATAGCTGAGCTGACTTTTGGGGGCAGGATCCTCTGTATCATCCTGAAGGGAATACAGAGCATCTAGTGATCAGGGCAACTAACTGCAAGTGCGTTGTGGGAAGAATGACAGGTTGAGGAGCTGCCTTCAGCTGTACCTGTCACTGTCTCCAGTCATATATCAAGAGCCTTAAAGAATGGGCACAAAATTATACAAGATTACCTTGTCTATTAATTAGCTTTTATTTATCACTCAGGCAGGGTCTCCATCATGTTAAGACTTGAGCTGCCTTAAAAGCCCGTGTTCAGGGGCAAAGATAACTGCTGCCAGGTGAGTTGGCAGGGTCTCCCCTGCCTTTTGTGTTATGCTAGAAGTAACTTTTACTGGATTTTTTTATTTTTTTTTTTCCTAAGGTTCACCACATAGTCAAGTCTGTACACAAGAGGAGAAATTTGCTGTGCTTCTTCAGGATATGTTCCCTTTACTTAAAGCTGAGCAGAGAGAGGACAGAGAGGCTGGCCTCCTGCTTCATCCAGTGCATAGGCTTATGCTATGACATATGCCCACCTTCTGCATCTGCCTTGCGTGCTACATATAAAAGCATGTGTGTAGTAATCATCAGGCTATTGATGTAGTATGCAGGGCGTGAGCAGTGCCCCAGCCAAATTCAAGTGCTGAATGCTTAGCCTGGATGCATTTCCCGTAGCACAGGAGGAACATTTTGCTAGTGTGCATTTCACGGGTGCAAATCAAATAGTTTTATTCTCAGGCTGGGTGTGAACTGAGCTGTTGGTGTGAGCTGGGGTGTCTTGACTGCTAGGCTTGCCTGCTAAGTCAGTCAGGGCCAGCTGAGATGCCTTGTGAGCAAGTGCTTTCAGAGCTACTTCCATTGCAAAGGTTTTTAATTGTTGTGGATTATGTTTGAATCGAGCGCCGTGAGCAAGAAGGACAGAATGTTCTCTCACAGTCCAATGCTATTGTGCAGATTTCTTACCAAATGTTTCTAATTCAAGCCCAGAACTTGCTATCCTGCCCTCAAGGAAAATCTGGAAGTATGTTGCTCTCCATAACAGCGGCTGGCCCTGTCAGCAACTTGGAGCTGAATAGGCAGTTCAGTAAACCGATGCGATGTGTGTGATTGCTGCCTACGTCGGCTGTTTACTGACACTTTACAGGACGTTCCATAGATGAAACTTCAAGTGGAGTTTGCAGTAACAAACACTTATGAAACGATCAGCAGACATTTTTTCTGCAAACTTCTAAGCTTGAAGAAGAAATATACAATAAAAGTTGAAGTTTTAAACACAATTTGAGTTCTCAGTGTTGAGAACTTAAGTGTTGCAGCACTGAGACCCTGAGGGTGAAGCTGATCTACAAATAGTTTCTGCACTGACTTAATTGATGCTTTCCCATTTAAAATAAATAAATAGATAAATAAAATCCAAACAGTCTAGCAACAGGGGAGCTGGATTTAGTTTTCTTTTTTTCCAACACAGTGGACTTAGATGCATCAGTGTATTTGTGTGTAACACTCTTGGGTAGGGAATCAAAAGGTGATGAAACAATGCATTTTTATTACCATGTGTAGAAAAGAATAATTGCATTGTTTGCTGATTTTATTTTATAGCATTGATATTTTTAAATTGTACTTTTTCATTGTTTATGATGACATTATGTTATAAAAAAAATAGAAAGTTGGCTTGCTTTAGTCAGCTGAGAGATGTGTCATCTCACTAACAGAAAAGGCATGGTGGCACTTTATTTAGGCCGTTCTTTTTGATCTACATAAATAGGAAGAATACCTGCTGATGTAGTCAAACAAGGATGTTTTCAAACAGCTATTTATAAAATGGATAAAATAGGTGGTTACTGAGCTAGTGAATGTTTTGGAGTTTTAAATTGCTTTATTCACAGCATCGTGAGAGGCTTTTAAGAAGGGCCTTTCTATTGGGATTTATAACCAGGACTTCAGGTGTTGTAATTAGTTTATACTTTTTAATCCCTCCAGACCTGCTTTGGTTCACAGCAGCTAAGATTTGGCCTCCTTTGTTTGTCAGATGGGTGTGTGTAAAAGCAGTGTTAGCAGCATACATCAGCTGTGTGGCTGCAGAGAGGGAACCAGGAGATGCCTGCAGCGTTTTGCCAGGTTCACCTCAGGTGAGATTTGTGTGTGGGCACCATTCTGTTGGTCCTGCAGCCCCCAGTAACCCTGTGGCAAATATACAGTGTAATGATAAAAAAAGTCAGGTTTTGTCAGCTAGATGGCTTGGAGCTCATCAATTATACACCAGTTTCATACAGTTTATCAGTCTTCCTTCTTGCATGATGCAGCATTATTAATATCTCCAGCCCTCTATGCAGCAGGTTGGCAGAGTGGTTGTATTGCCACAGGCGTATGTGTGCCTACAGAATTCTGCAGAGCAACACCTGGCAGATGGCTGACAGCTTTGTTGAAAGATTAGCTGGTTGTGGGATTTTGAGAGGGAGTGCAGCACTTCTGAAGAGCTGCAGGCTCAGTACCAGCATATTTGTCTTCTTCTATGCCAACTTAGAAAAGGGATACCTAAAAGAATCGCGTTAAGAGTCAGATTGAGAAATAGAACATTTTTTCACCCTTTCTGTGCACTAGTACAGCCATGGTGTTCCCAAATTATATATTTTTCATGGAAGGTTGTCATAATGGAAAGGGGAGGGAGGGAATAGTGTATGGAAAGAATGTGAAGATTATTAGAAAACTGAGAGTTTTCTCTGAGCAAGAGGATCTGTTCAAGACAGCAGAAGGGTAACTGCTTTGGAAAGTCAATATCAGACAAAGGTGAAACACGTGTATTCTTTACTGGGAATTTATTCTTCAATTAGCAGAAAGGATAAAGGGTTGACAGAGTTAATCTTGGTAGCAGGTACTTCAAACTTGAACCATAAGTACGGGAATTTAGCAGCCTTCAGAAAAGTCTCAACACTTTGATGCTATCTTGGATGAATTAATAACAGAAGATATTATGTATTCTGTTAAACAAGAAATGGTTGATTGTGCAGTGTCAGAAAAAGTGTCAGCTTACCCTTAGCAGGTTTCTATATATTTGTGCAGACCATCAATTCCAGTGCTCCCAGCTGAAGCACTTGGCCAGCATGAGAGAGAAGGCAGTTGGACTACAGCTCTGGTCCACTTCCTGATCTAATGTAGATAAAACCTGTAATTCTACATTCCTAAATATGTTCCTTAACTAATTGCTCTGTTATTTTCGGGGGAATTATCCACTTTGTGTGTAGATGGTATTTTTCTTCTAAATACGTATGGTCAGCAAGGGAAGGAAGTTACCCATGGAGTCCAGGAGCAAGGGCTAACACCAGCTGATTTTCTATAGCAGCCATTTCTTCTGTTAAGTCTCAAATTAGTGGTTGGGGGGGGGGGGGGACGGGACACATGACTTTTTTCCTTCTCCTTTTTAACATTTTCTCCTCTGGAATGTGAGTTTCTATTTTGAGACACTATTTTGAAAGCAACAAAGTAAAAAGTACACATACTTCAGTCTCCATTAGCTTGCATGAAGTGCTTTGTTGCCTTTGGGGGTTTGATCAGAGGCTCTTTGAGCCACCACAGTTCCCTGAATGTCGCATGCTATCTGGTATATAAATCCACCTTGGGACAAAGTCACATGCATCGTGCATGATTAATAGTGTCTTTGTTAGCTGGTGTAGAAGCTTAATTTAGCTACTACTAAATATGCTCCTGATTTCTGCTAAGTTTATTCCATTTATGTAAATTCCATGGAGATGTGATTTAAGTTTCCAAGAGCAAATTTTGTTTGGGAAGTAAGAGTGTATTCCAAAAACTGGAAATGAGAGATGTCTGCAATAACTGTATGCTTCACTTAACCTGTTCCTGCTATTCAAATGTATCAAATTTATTCCTATTGTGTTATTAGCCTGTATCTTAATACAAGAGATCTTGTGAGGGACTTCCTGAAATCATGAGCAATTCAGGGAAGCATGCAACACCAAAGTGTCGCAGTTTAGCTGCAGGGTTTGCCCTTCATTTCACCTTCCTTCTTACCAGATTCCTTGAGGAAAGCATTTCAGGTATTAGGAACTGCCAAGGTTGAACACAGATTAGAAAGAACTCATGTTTCAGAAATTAACTGAGAGAGTGCAGGCTGCATAAGCTTTTCAATCTGTGATAAACAGCTGACAGGCACTTGGGACTTGCACACCTCATCAGAGTAGCCTCTGCAAGGCAGGCTTGTATATGCTTCACTTATCACAACACCTGCTGAGAGGTTCTTATGCAAAAACCTCCAGCCATCCCTTTCAGAGCAACTTACCAGTTTGCATGCAGCATCAGCCTCTAAGCAGAGGCATGCCATTTATATTCCTGTGCTAAAGAACAAGGGAAGAGGAGGAGAGCATTGCTTGACACTATGTACAGGCGAAATACCACTGTGCCTGTCATTACTGAATTGTGGATGATATTGCGCTGTCCAAGTGATGCATGGGAGGGAATATTAAGCAGCATAGAGGTTCATGCAATCCATTCTGAGCTATGAAAATGTTAACCTTGTTCAGAAAAAGGAAATGGTGCTTTTTATTCAAAAATTGATAACTTCAAAAGGCCCTTCATGAGAGAAGAATGTCTATTCTTCTGCACTAGGCACTGGAAATAATGAGTCCACAGCTGTGCAACTGGTCTGGGAACTTTGTATGAGGTTTTTGTTTTCTTACTTGACTCTAGAACTATTTGTTAGATTTATAAGTTCAAAGCCTGGCTCTTAAACTGTCTAATCCTGTGGTGCTAAGCAGGAGCATGCAGATCAGCTTAGTAAACTATCTGAACACAAAACGTTAGACTCCTTATGGCATCCGGAGGGAGTGATCACAAGATTGAGGCAGTTGCTTTCCGTGGGCTCCATTATGCTAATCAGCAATGCTAAGTTGGGCTTCTCCTTCTCTCCCACTCCCCCATCTCCCTGCAGAACACTTCTTTTGCTTCCAGCTCTTTGGATTGCCATACTGTTAACCAGGAGGATTGTACGTGAAAGAGAAAAGGGGGAAGCTCATACCGTACTGCCGTCATTGTTAATTTATGGGCTAGGCACTCTGTGCAACTGGTGGTAATGTGAGACACCTTTTCCTTTACAGACCAGAAGAACCTATGCTTACACCTTACCTTTGAATTTCCAACAGCAGATGACAGGGTTGCGTTGGAGTGCTGAAGGCTACAGGGAGACAACTAATACGCTCTTCATTTCCGACATTTGTACCTCCTGAAGCTGAAAAAAATCCTCTTGTAATCCAGTTGTCTCTTTTGTACTGCTGTGTGCCAGGAAGTCTTTCTTGTCCAGCATAATTTTTTCCTCAAGGGTGCTGGCTGGTGATAGCTTCATTTGGTATCAGTCTGTGGCAATTACTGATAAAGTTTTGGGTACAAGAAGTTTTCTGTTGCACCTAGGACATTATTTATGTTTAGTTAGAGTACCCATTGTAGACAAGCAATACTTTGCATTGCTTTGCACCCTGGGCAGAGGAAAGTAATGACCCAGAGAATGCCTGGCAGCAAAGAATCGCAGTCCAGCACAAACAGGTCAATGTTCGATAGAAAAGTTGTGTGGTGTCTGTTGCACACGTAAAACAAAAACGATAAAACCAGCCTTTGTCTTACTGTTCCCAGAGCCCATCCCTGCTCTTTCATCATGGCAACGAGACGGCTTAGACTCAGATGAGGCTCGCCTTTCCCCGCAGGCTGGTCGCTTAATTCGCCAGCTTCTGGATGAGGACAGTGATCCTATGCTGTCCCCTCGCTTCTATGCCTATGGACAGAGCCAACAGTACCTGGATGATACAGAAGTGCCTCCTTCCCCTCCCAATTCTCATTCCTTCATGAGGTGGGTTATGATTTGTCTGTGCTGACTCTGGCACTTAGCTGTAAAGGCTTTGCACAGTCGCATCAAGCAACATCTCTTTGGATCGCATGTGGCAAATAGCTATGCCGTGTTGAGTTCTTGTTGCTACAGATGGGAAGCATGCTTTTAGAAAAGTTCTTGGTAAACTACTTATCTGTGGGTTTGTGAATTAATATCTAGGGAGTTGGTGTAGCTGAAAGAGAGGCTGTTAGAGCATCTTGTGCTATCTGTCATTACAGAGTAGCAACATAGCATTCTCACTTCTGTGAGACTGGCCTTTATTTACACAAAGTTTCAGTGGCCTGCTCTGCATGAAGATGTACTGTGGCTGTTTGGGTAAGCTCTTTCTGCAATCTCTGTTCTTGGTAGGAGGCGGAGTTCATCTTTGGGATCTTATGAAGATGACAGAGAGGACCTTACCCCTGCACAACTCACCCGGAGGATTCAGGGATTGAAGAAAAAGATCAGGAGGTTTGAGGAAAAATTTGAAGAGGAGAGGAAATACAGAGTGAGTCTGTAGGAATTAAGCATTTGTGTGGAGAGGTATGCCTGAGCAGCAAAGGGAAGGTACAGGGAAATCTGTCAGACATACAGAAATCCTGAAAGCTTTTATAAGAAAAAATAAAAATTAAAAAAAAAATAAAGCTGCTACCCAAAAAAAGGGAATTCGTCCTCACCAAACAAATTAACATTCCAAGCATTAGGTACAGCCCAAGAGACAGCCTAATAAACTCATAGGATTTTGATCACTGCCAAGACAGTGTGCCAAAAGCACAAGCTCAGTGTGTAGGAATAGCTATGTTTTGTTTGTTTGCCTATTTAAATTCAGGTTATGGGAAGCACAATTGCGTATCTCATTAGAATGATGGTAATCCCAGGACACCAGCACATTGCAGAGGAGAGAGAGCAGCCGCCTTTAGTCCTGAACAAGGAACCACAGTCAAATGCTGCTAAGGAGTAGCAGTGTACTGTACTCTAATTGTTCCTGACATGTGCTTCTGATGCACAGGAAGCTTTTTAAGGAACTAAAGCTCTATATGTGTGCATCTTTGTTGGTGATCTAAACCACAAAGGCTTGAACTGAAAGGATCTTGCCTACAGTAGAAAAGGCTGGAAGAAATGCTCAGAGCTTGCTGTAACTTACCGTTTGGATATTTTGGTGTCTTTGTATGTGAAGCATCCTTTTTAAGGATACATGCATTCTAAGACTTCTCAAGCTGTTTATGCTAGGCTTCCTCTGCTTTGGAGGTGCCCTCTTTTAGGAAGCAGTAGGCACAAGGATTCCAATGTGCATCTCTCCTTCTAAGCCACTCCTACAACTTAATGTTTGCCATCAACAGTTTTGTGTTTTCTAGAAAGAAAGTTAATCTCATAATGTCCCTAAGAGACAGTGTTGTGACAGGAAGCAGCAATTAAAGCAAGGTCTAAAACAATCTGGTCAGAAGTATGCAGATGCCATTTAGAAGCCAGTGCCCATGCTCTTGTGCTGGATCCAAGTTCTGTTGTACCTCTTTGTGACACATGCTTGTTTCAGTGAGTCTCTCCTGTTGGTTTAACACAGATTCAGCATGACTGTTCTTTCCTCCCAGCCTTCCCACAGTGACAAAGCAGCCAACCCTGAAGTGCTCAAATGGACAAATGATTTGGCCAAATTCCGAAAGCAACTTAAAGGTGAGCAGCCATTGACGCACCTTCGGGGGGCAGCTGAACTCTACCCCATTTAAATCTGATGTTAGGTAGCAATCACATGTCATGCTTTAAAAAATAAAATTTTCTCATCTTCCCCCAAATGTCCCTGTTTAGAGTCAAAATTAAAGATATCAGAGGAGGACCTTGGCCCTGTTGTGCGTCAGCGGAGCAACACGCTCCCCAAGAGCTTCGGCTCTCAGCTTGAAAAGGACGATGACAAGAAGCAAGACCTGTCAGATAAATCCGCCAAGCCTGCTGTGGAAGCAACCCTTGATTCTATCCAGAAAAAGCTTCAAGAAAAACGAACAGAGACAAACCGACCTGAAGATATTAAGGTACAATGTAGAGAGGTCAGATTTAGGCCTTTAGCTACAAGTAGGTAACTCTGGCTGCACAGTAACTTATGAAAGCCTTCTTGCGAAATGTCTTCTGCATTTTGTCACAAAATCTACAACGCTTACTCCTGGCTCACATGCGTTGAGCATATGATTATTTCTTTTAGCATATGATTATTTCTTTTTTTCCAGAGCTCAGTTTCTATTGAGTGTCATTATTATGTTCTTTTTCTGATCCTTTTATATTCCGAGTAACACTTCTGAATTACCGCTGTGTTTCCTGCCCTGTATTTGGCTATTTCTGTTGTTATTTCCAAAGACTTTTGACAAATTGTGAGTCTTCCAGTGATTCTGGAGATCAGGTAATCCGTTTCCTTCTAGTTCACTCCACAGCTGAATGCTCTTCTTTCAGGTCATTTTATCGCTGCTCTTCAGAGTTTCACATTGAGCTCTGCTAGCTGCTGTAATCTCTGAGGGTTATCAGCAGGAAGGTCTTTGTGTCTGAGGTTTGGGTAGCCATGTAAGTGAAGTCCTTGAGCCTGCTGACATGTAAACTGTCCAGTGCTTTGCAAGAGAGAGGCACACAGCATTATCTTTGTTTACTCGATCTGCAGAAGATGATTATACAAACAGTGTGTGTTTGGCTTTTTTCTGATAGTAGCAAGAATACACAGCCTAGCCTTTAAAGAGAGTCTGTGATAGTATTTGGTGCTGTGTTAGGGAGAGAAAGCTCAGTGTCAGGCAAGTTCAGTGGGGGAACTCTGGCAAACTTAGAGAAGTCTCCAACTGTCTGCCAATTTTTTGGGCTTGGTCCCCTCAGCCTGTCTGCCAGAGCTTTTCACAGCAGAAATGGCAGAAGGAGACAGTCTGACTGAACTTTAGTTCATGGTAAAGTATGTTTGTGGCAGTCAAAGCAAAGATGGCAAGTTTTGCGAAGAGGTACTGCAGCTTGTCTCAGATTAGGAGAAAAAGAACATTAGTTTTGTTGTAGAATTTACACTTTGTAACTTAACTGAAAAAGAGCCACCATCATTAAAAGTTGCATACCGCTGTTTTTTCAAAGTATACTGATAATTGATAAATTTCCCTTATGTAAGTAGAATACCTTCATGTGCAAATTTTGTTTTTAATCTGCCTGCATTGTGCAGAGGGTGCCTCATGTTATCAGTCTCTTTTGCAGTATAGCTGGGAAAAGAGTACTGGAAAGCAGAGATGAGTCTTCAAAACATTAATGACACAATATGATTACTACAGTTATGCCACAAATCAGTATTGAGTCCAGGAATCTAACTTTGGGGTTTTTTTTCTTCTTTCTCTCTCTGCCACTTTTCACAGGACATGACAAGAGATCAGATAGCAGCCGAAAAAGTGGCTCTACAAAAAGCTTTGCTGTATTATGAAAGCATTCATGGCAGACCGGTATGTAAAGCAGTGGTTTATTTCAAAGTACACCTTGATATGTTTTGTCTGTGGTAAATAATCCCCCTAATGCTCCTTTGATGTCACGGTCACTAGAACTTCTTGCTGTTCAAACCACACGTGCATGCTCTAATCCACCTCCATGATCCTTCACAAATGCTGTTACCGAAGAGTCTGTTCTCAACAAGACGATGTCTGCACACAGCGCTGAGCTTGGCAGATAGCTGTATTACAGACCCTACAGGCTGAATACAGCAGAATGTTCATTATCACGCTCACCAGGATCCACATACACCCATTTTGTGGCCCAGCAGCGGACTCACCAGCTTTGCTGAGGATAGGCTTCCTGGGAATAGTTGTGTGTGATTCCCCCATCCAACCAGGAATTTTACAGTTTGCTAGTATTAATAGCTAACTGGGAGGGTAGGTGTGCATAAATTGCTCCTTCTTAGAGGAGCCTACAGTGTGTTTCTCCTAGCACCTTGCTGTTTGCAGGGAGGCATCTGCACCTTGCTGTTTGCGCAACCCTCTTGTGCCAAAGGATTTATGAAACAGTTTGTCTCCTGAGCATCGCAGCGTAAAATGAGAGGAGATTTCATTCTTCTCCTGAGAAATGAATAGGGTTTTTTTCCCGTGTGCCAGTGAAAGCAAAGGACATGAGGTTTCTTGTACATTCAGTCTTAATAGAGAAAAATTCTTTGTGAAGTTAGAAAATTAAGTATTATGTCCTATTGATCTCTGCTGTGGCAGAGACATGGTGGCTTCCAGGCCACCTCAAGTTGCATAAATTCCTCTTCCTCTTTCATTGATGACATTATTATCTTTGCTACCAACTGTGTAGGTAGAATAACGTAGTTTCAGAGTGGTGCTAATCCCTTGAGCAGTGGCTTGGGAGCAGCAAATTACTGCTTATAAGGAGTCCTTGATTAGTGCAGCTGACAAATCTGTCATTCTGCTGCCACAAGGGATTCTGATCTCCTCCTTTTGTGCCTGAATTATTTCCTCTTTTGTCCATTGTTTTAAAAAAGGCTCACTAATTTATTTAAATGCCTTCATGAAGTGCTAATAATGTATTATCATGTACGCCAGCAACTGAAAACAGAAAAGTTGTATGAGAGGACATGCAGTTTTATTCTTGTGCAAAATAGCAAAAGGCCAGCATAAAGGAATCCACTTAACCTTCCCTCTCTTCTTCCTGAGGCAGAGCTTGCTTCTGCTGCTTTTACAATCACATAAATCAACAGGTGGCACCTTGAAGTAAACTTAATTAAATCTGTTTAAAAAGAACTCAAGCTCAGAGCCTAACTTGTCAGTGTATCTTTATTTTTTCTCCCCTTTCTGATGCCTTATTTATACAACTGCTTTTCAATTTGTTTTTAAGTAAGCAGTCTATACCTAGCAACACTGAACTGCATGGCAAGGAAGACTGCAGCTGATCAGCTTTTGCTGCTCCCACCTCCTGGCACTGCAGCAGTGGAAAAGTACTGAGAGCTTGAGGAGAATGGGGATAGTTCAGCCAAGTTGTTTTTTTTTTCTTAAAGATATTTAACTAAACAAGAAAAACAATGGAGCTCAGATTTATTGTGCAACTGGGTCTTTCTGCACCAGTTAAAGATGAACCTGAAAAGGTGGAACTGAACTATTTTAGTTAAGCCAAAAAGTTCATCTCTGCAGAAATTCTTGAGCTGCTCTGACAATGCAAGCAGTGGTCAGTTTCTCAGCTGCTGCTCTTTTGCCATGTGGAGTGTGCCCCAGAGTTGTGTCAAAGGCTCCATTATTCCAACAGGCCTTTTACATTTTTGATGTTCTCCCAAAATATACTCAGGTTTTGCTGGTATTATTTATGTTTACCTAGTGGGACAGTTCGGCCATGTACTCAACATTTTCTCTCAGCTGAGAGTGCTGTAAGTCAGTGGTGTAAGTCTGAAAGGCTGAGTCAGGCCCCATATCCCCAACTCCCAGTGCCTAAGTTAATTCTCTTCGTTCTTTCTCCATGCTGATACTCAGACACCGAAGCGTGTAATTTAATTTTTCCGTTCTTCAACATACCTACAGATTTTTTGCCCATTCCAAGGCTTATGTTTACTTTTCTGTACAGAGCATTGCTATTCATCAACTTTGAAATTTCCTTAATTGAAGGTTTGGTTCTCAGCTTGAGCCTCAGCATAGTCTTTTCAAGTCACAGAGACTGTATGAGCCAACAGTAGTGCTGTGCCTCCTGTCCTACTAACTGCTAACCTAGTAAAGCTAGGAATTATATATATAGATATATATAGGCTATCCAGTTTCTCCAGTTGTTTGCAGAGAAATGTCCAGAGTTGGAGGCAACTTGCTAGCCAGTGAAACTGAATGCAGATACATCAACACAAAACTCAGTACAGAGAGGGCTGAGTGAATTGTTTGGTGCTGGTCACATTCCTCTAATCCATGTGAGCTGCTTACTCAATGAACAGCCAGCTTGAGGCTGTCAGGTGATGAGGCCAGACTGTGCTTCGGAGATGCAGAACAAACAGGCCCTAAAGCTCAGACTGCCCATCTATATGCCTCTTATCAGGCTTGGAGATGTTTGCACTGAACCCAGAAAGGAAACAAAAGGTCTTCCTTGTTCTTTGTCCCTATTCATCTGCTCCCAGCATAGGAAACAGGCATAGGCATCAGGAGGAAGGTGTTACCTCCAGATTCTTAGTGTTCATCCCTGCCAGTCCCACTCCTGGCAATACTTAGAGCTGTTCTGCCCCTTGCAAACCCACAAGCTCTCCTGCTGTGGAAGGAGGATGTGAAGGCTTTAGAAAGCTTATTCCAGTGAAAGTCAACTGCAGACAGTTGCTTTTAGAATTTCCTCCCTGTCTCAAGCTGTATTCCCTCTCCTCCTATTTATGTTATAGAAAGGGAGACTGTAAAAAGCTTCCTAGGGTTTACACTGCTGATGTTGATTTTTGTATGGCAGCCATTCAGATGCTTTGGTGATTAGCAGCAGTAAAAAAGCCTTGAGGAAGATAGGACATCAGAATCAGCTATAGCTTCCCCTCATAAGAGCTTTATAATCTAAAGTTAGACAAAAGGTTGAATGGAAGGACAGTCATAGGATGTGGGTCAGACAGTGCTGAATACAAAGAAAGATGATGATCAGGTTGGTTCTGTTGAGTATTTTATTTGCTTGAGTTTTAACTCTACTGTAGAGCAAAACATTGAAGAAATAAACCCCAGCTTTCTCACAACTAGTACTTAGTTGAACAGGCCTGTGCTTCCCCACACTGGCTACTGTCTGTCTCCTGCACAGTCAGTACTGCTGAAATTTTTGGCCTATCTTGGATCTGAAAGAAAACTAGAAATGAGCACTTGCAGTTTGTAATACTCTCAAACTGAAGAGGAAGCACAAGTGGAGTTAGGGACAGAACAATGTAAGGAAGGCTTGGGGTGGGTATTACAACATTCTGTCTTCTCTGTGCCACGCAGCTCTGGCACCTTCATCCTTCTCAGATCTGTGGTAACTTCTCCCCAGCAAGGTTGCTGGGAGGAGGGGTGGAGGGCAAGGCTAGGGAGTTAAAAAGATGTCTTGGATGGGAAATCGGGAAGAATAGCAAAGCTGGAAAGTCAGCTTTTGTGGAACCTGTAGTTTAAACTACCCTGAGAAACTCTCCTTACATTGCGGTATCTAGTTGTTGCAGCTCCTTTTTCTTTTCATGTGTCATAAACACTGCCTCTGAGGTCCCAGCCACAAGAATAAGGTGGGGAACCTCATGTTGTGCCTTGTGATGGTAGACATGATTGCAAGCACAGACCACTGCCTTTACAGGTCATTTTGTGCTGTAGATATATGGTACCTGAGTTGGTCATTTAAACTGGCTCATACAGCCACACTACAAGACACACCAAAGCTCAGGTGCTGCTCCATCTGGCACCTGGGATAGGAGATGCAGTGACCTACACAAGCACTTGCATGACCAGTTTCAGGGCTAATGCTGCTAATCTCTCACCTTCATGAAATTCCCTTCAAGCCCTCTCTGCCTAATACGATCAGAGGCACACGCATTAAGGAATGGAGTATCTGCTGCAAGCTTCATGGATCTCTCTTCTTTTACCTTTTCAGGTTACCAAAAATGAACGACAGGTGATGAAGCCATTGTATGACAGGTATCGCTTGGTCAAGCAGATCCTCTCCAGAGCCAACACCATCCCTATCATTGTGAGTGGAATATTATTTGGTTTAGAGCTGAGGAAACAGGAATCACCACACTTTTGCATACAACCCAATTGCTAAGGCCAAGTCTTAACCTGTCTTATAACTCAGAGACCAAGCAAATGAGTGAACCAATGACTCACCATATAATGAAGTTGGGCAAAGCTGGTCAAGGGACTCTAGTGCCCACCATGAGTCATGTGGCACATCTCACCTTGTATTGTTTCTCCTCTTTCCATTGGGCTGCTACTGGTATTTCATCATCTTGTGTTTGGCTACAGCCTCACTTCCCTTTCCGTATCAGTCCACTCTGACCTGCAGGTCTTCCATGCTGCTTGGTTTTGCAGGATTGTATGTCAGGAGCACAGACTTGTGTGGGTCTGGGTCCCATAGGACATACCAGTCTGAGAGAAAAAGGCCAACAGTCTCCAAACACTTCATTTGTATTAAAGAGATCCTGCAAGTAGTCAATATTCCTTCATTGAGGTGGTGCTTTGGCAAGGAGGAACTGCAACCAGCAAGGAATCCAATGCACCCCTCTAGGGAACAAATGCACTATGTCTAATTTCAGACACCTTGTGTGGGTTACTTTTAAAAGATTATTTGATCTAAATAGTGCACACAGAATACTTTTAGCCTGTCTATGGAAAGAGAACTGGTTTGTCATGGTTCCTGTTTATTATGTCTGTCATTTACGATCCTTTACCTTTTTTTAGCTATTCCCAAGTAGCGCTCATGTCATGGCCACTTTTTGTAGACCACCAGTGAAGTGAATAGACTGGCACAGCGTTGCTCAGTACAGTCACACTGAGAAGTGGCATTTTCTGCAAGTAGAGGGAGGTGGGCCTGCATTTAAAACAAAACAAAAAGCTGTTTCTCCTTGAATATGCAAAGAACTCTCTAAAATGCGTGCTGTGAAGACAGTGCTGGCAATCGGGAAGGAAGAAACTGTGTAGCTGTGCACAGGCCATTTAATGCAGAGTTCTCAAAACACAGTTCAGTTCCTGTTTAGACGCAAAACTGGAATTGCACAGTGGCTGGCAGAGACATGACTGGCTTTCCCCAGCCCCTTATGCAAGAACAGTGAGAGGCTCGTGCAGAGGCAGGATACATTTGAAAATCCATCCCTACATCATTAGGCACTTTACTTGGAAATTGGGCTCCTGGAAAGCAAGCCTGTAGAGTCTAGGTGGGCTGACACTATAGCTCTCAACAGCCAACCAAATGTTGTGTGTATGTATGGGCCTCAACCTGGGGATTGTTTTCTTGCAGCCTTTACTTTTTAGTTCCTGCCCAGCTGGTATTCCAGTATCCAAGCTTTTTCCTTAAAAGTGTTTGGCGGTGATGTCCCTTGCTAAGCAACATCTTGAGAGAAAATGGCCAAATGTTTCGGGGATTTACCAGGCATGTTTTTGTCCTTTAAGAAATAGCTTTCTCCTGATGGTCCAGCAGTGAGCTGAGAGTGAATGTGTGGATGAGAATGCACTGAGAGCAGGTGGTGGAGGAGAAAGGGGTTCATAATGTAACATACTTGTTAACACCTGTCACAGGGTTCCCCCTCCAGCAAGCGGAGAAGCCCTTTGCTGCAGCCAATTATCGAGGGCGAAACAGCTTCCTTCTTCAAGGAGATAAAGGTGAAGACCTCCAGCTGCTAACTAATTGCTCAGTTTGCATCGATTTCCCCTTTATACCAGTGAAAGAGAATGGTTGATTGATACTTTTTTCCATCAGTGTCGTTTTTTTTTGCAGTGTCCTCCTGAAAAATCAGTAGCTGCTTTAAGCCTCGCCAGTTCTGATCATATTCTTCCCTTGTAGATAAGACTACAGTACTTCCTTTGCACTCTTTCCCACCCTTCTCCTTCCCCCTCTATCTGCACAGGATAGATTTTATTTTGCTCTTTAAGAAAAAAGATCACAGTTCCCTTTGTACTTTGCTTTTTTCTTGCTTCCCTCCTTTCTTTTCGTGGCACTAACTTGTTTTGTGGTAGTTTCTCTCACTCCAAAGCTCTGCGGTTTGCACACAGCACCCTGGCAGGAATGAGCTCTCACAAAACTAACACTCGCACGTGGAGCCAACTGGGGCACTTGCGGGATCCTTCCCTACTCCCATTCACGTGCTTGTTTTATCCAAGACTCTTTGTCACCACCTTGTGAAGGGTATTTCTAAGCAAGTCACATGAGGATGGAAGAAAGAGCAGCTCGGTTCTGTTAGTTAATGCTTAGTCAAATTTGGATGGCAGGATTGTTGTGTTTCTTTCTCATGTTGCTGTGGGGTAGTAGTCTGGGTGGTTGAAGACTGCTGTGATATTGGTCCTTCTTCCCCTCAGAAGAAGGCAAGTCTGGCGTTTGACCAGGACATGTAGCATGGAGCTGGGCCCTGAATTGCTTTTTTCCCTGTTACACTGCAAGGGTAACAAGAAGTGCTTCAGCACACTTGGGTCATTTTTTCTGTTATCCAGACAGAGTTTGGTTAATGGTGTAAATACTGCAGACCTAGACATCCAAGGTGGTTTGATTATGAAGCAGTTATGGTAGATTGTATATTAATGGACTGTTCAAGACATACATTCATTAAAAGCAGGTTGCAGACTGAAAGTGTTAAGCTGCTGTTTGGAGGCTGGTTAATCGCCACTGAGCTCTTGGTGTTTTCTGGATGATTGTTGGATCGAAACTGTGATAGTGGTCTGGTGGGGGCTGTTTGTGTTTATTTTTTTCCATTAGCATGTCCTATCTTTTTCACCTATGCTTGCACCCAGAGTCCAAAACCTACAGCTGTCAATTATGGTCCTTGACCAGTATGACTAGTGCTGCATTGTCTCAGCTCAGCAGTGTCCTGCAGAGAATACAGACCTTGAGTGATTTCTGACTGGAGATCAGGCTGACAGCTCATTTACACTTACGTACCTCTTAACGCTTAACTGGGGCCCTGTGAAGCTTTATGGGGCAGCACAGAACTTCACTCAGAACTAAAGAGAGGAGGTTGCCAAAAGGCCCCAAAAGTTACCCCCGCATAGGTCCGCTAAAGGCAGAGCGCTGCCTGTCTTGATGAGCCACTGTCAGGTGTTTTGGGGTTTGGTTCTCTTTTTTTTCTTACGCTTTTGGGAGAGTTGGGTAGAACCTTGAAAGGTGATTTGGGGTGAAGCCTTACCAAACATTTTGGTACAATATCTTGAATATTATCTGTGTTTAAAAAAGTCCTTGGGAAGCTTGCTTGCTGAGGGTGCTGATGGTGGGATACTCCAGAGATTTTGTTTGTAACTCTGGGAAATTTAAATGCCTTGTGACTGCTTGAAGATCCAAGGAGGTTCAAGCCAGATGGTTCTAGTCAGTGAAGATAATTCCGGTTTGAGGTGTAAATGCCAGTGCAGGTTTAAAATAAGATTCCCATATGAGACTTGCTTATAGTGAAGGCCTTAGATGGCTGTTTCCATTCAAGCTGTTGCTAAGAATCCCTGCAGTTCACTCCTTTGTTTTAAACAGCAAAATGCTTTAAGTGATTTTGTGACAACAAGATGTACTGGTTTGGCACTGAGGTCTAAACAAGTGAAATTTCTACACTGTCTTTTCCTCCCGTGGGCTTCCATTGGCAGGAGGCTCACTCCTGAGTGATCATTGCTGGCTTGGGCAGTGTGCTGATGCCTTGTAGCGAGGCAAGCGAGGTGGGCTCATGGGTGTCTGTGGGAACACACCTCACATGTGTCCTTGGGAGCAGTTTGTCACACTGCTTCCTTTCTCTCCAGAAGCAGAATCCAGAAGCAACTTATTCTCCCAGGAAAGGGCACAGGAGCTCCTCTTTTGATGCCAGAGAGATTCCCCAATTACTGCTTAGATTGACTTAGCAAATCCTCCTCCATGCCACAGCAGGATCAGTGTTCTCCTATTACTGCTGGAGTTGCCCTTACCTGACAGGGCAGGATGGCATGCTTAGGGACCAGTAAATATGGTCTCCACTCTCCAGCCCAGACTGAAGTTGTTTGCAGGGTTTAAGGACAGTAGGTGACTGCTGGTTTTTATGCCTTCTGTTTAAACAATATCATTTACATTTAGAGAAATGGTCTTCTCTAATCATATGCTAAGTATTGCTTTAACTTTCACAAGTGTCCTGCAGATTTTCCTGAGATGTATTCAAACTTCCCTGTATCTACGATTATTACTATTATTATTACACAAAACCTCTCCCCAGCTAATCTTTTTTTAAATCCTCAAGCCTCCATCTTGATTGTAATCCTCAGTCTGTGGCTTCACATTGCATTTTCATGGCCTAGAGCTTTAACATAAGAAGAAAACTCTGGGCAAACACTGATTTCATGTAGATGTATTTGCTTAAAAGTCACTGACTTTCAGGCTTTAATGGGACTATGACAGGTCCTAATGTTGCTTTCTCCCTTTTTGCTTGAAATATGGGAAGCAATCTCTTAAGAATAGTTAGATCATTCACAAGGAATCACGTGAAAAAAAAGTGAAGGAAATGGCTCCTTTGGTCGCAGTGCGACAATATGGTTTTGCATATGCTTGAAGTGGTATTAGCCCTCAAAAGCTTTTAAAGATATGCATGTGCTTAGGTCCTTGGCTAGAGTTATATAGTTGTAAATACATACACCTACCTACATACTTGAGACTTACCGTCTATGCTAACATTGATCACCTTCCTCTAATGCTTATGCCTTGTTCCTTATATTAAAGTTGAAATCTGCCTTCTAGCAATGTCTCTGCATGTCAGAGAAAACTGGGCCCTATTTCCTGACAATCCAAATGATTTCTGGACAGTGTCACAGCACAAGCCCTATGTTTGAGAATGCTGTGAATTATGAGTTAGCACAAGTACCAGCTGCCGTGAGGACTTTCAAATCTTGTGCCTGTAGATTTGAACACAGCCAATTCGTAAGTGTACTTCGGGGAAATTGCACTGGGCAAAGTATTTGCACTCCAGTTTTTGGTGTAGTCCGGCTAAATGATACGGACCTGATGTTGGAAACATGTTAGCAACAGCAGTCCGTTTGCAATCATATCCCACATTTGGACTGTTGCAAAACTGATCTGAGCTCATTGATGCCACTGTATGAGCATTTGAGGTCTTGAATTCAGCCATTAGAGAGAGCTGTTGAGCTGCATCTATTGAGAGAATATTTCACATTTTAACTTGGCAATCTGTATGCTGCCAGGTGTATTTGTAGGGAAACTTAGAGGATGGCTGGTATGCTTTATGCAGTATGCATAATGGCTGTAAGTGGGTTTATTTACATCAGAATATATAAATTAAAGACAGCAACAGGTTGCTAAGAGCCCCAGATGTTTTTCGTTCAGCTTTGTTGCCGCTAAGAGTTAATGGTTGCAGTTTCTCTGACATGCTTCGGGTATAGAGTGTCTTATTAATGGTCTTCTGGTGTCTGTATTGCTTGGCAATTGAAGTGCTTGCTCTGCCTATCCACGTCTTTTAATACCTGTTCCCCAGTGCATGTGGTGAAAGGAGGTACCTGTTTCTGAGAAGGGAAGCAGTAACCTGCTCTGTTATGGGGGTGCTCTGTCCCTCTCTGTAGGAGGAAGAGGAGGGGTCTGAGGAGGACAGCAGTGTGAAGCCAGATTTAACAATTACCATGAAAACAGATTTCAACGTGCGTAGCTTCTTGGATCAACTAGAAGATGATGCTGATGGCTTTGTTTCCCCGGTGGATGATAAGATGCCATCTAGGAGCAATCAGGATATGGGGCTTTCAAATCTCCATGAAGCATCCATGTATGTTGAATTTACAGGCAACTTCAAAATGTTCTTTCTTGTCAGAAAAGTTTTTCCCCATTTATGATCTGAGTCAGAAAGTTTTGTGCTTTTGTTTTTTAAAAAAATGCTATAAACCCTCATATGAAAGGGTTTGGGAAGAAACTGCCTTGTCCTGAAGCTGATGCTTGACTTTTGCATCTTTTGGATTCTAGCACTAAATAGTAGCTCCACTTCACCAGTGGCAAGCCTTTGTCATGAAAACAACCCTGTACTCTACAAGGTTTTTGAGGTTTTGGAGAGGTCATGTTGAACTAGTTTGCTAGTTTCAAGCAGCTAGATCTGATGCAAACATATGTAGGTGGGTAGCTTGAAGTTGTGACCATTGGATCTTGAAAGTCACAAAAATCAAATCCACCTTCAGCAAATAAGTTTCACTCAGTGAATTGTGAAATTCACACTCGACCTCCTTAGAGGCTTCAGCTTAAGTCCATGACTGTTTTGCTGAAGTAAATTCAGAGAGCTTTTTGTTGCAAATAACATCAGGTTGCCAGAGCTGCTTGGAGGAGCACTTCCATTGCTTGGCATACCTACAACCGTGCATTTGATTTACTGTATGTTTCCTGTTATAACTGTGGACATATGTATGATCCCATTTATATTTAAACCCAACAGCCCTGAACTGTTAGAGCAGCTCCAAGAAGTCAGGGAAGAGAAGAAGCGGATCAGAAAAAAATTGAGAGACTTTGAAGATAATTTTTTCCGACAGAATGGAAGGTAATAATTCCTCAGCTGTCTCTGTGTCCTTCATCCACTTTCAGTCTGTTTGGAAGCTACAAGGACCTCCAAATATGGAAAGTTACCCAAATTCACTGTTACATATTGCTTCATCAGTGGTTTACTCACATTTGTAACAGTTGCCATTAATATGGATTACTTCCCTCTCTCCTCCCCACCAAGGAACTTCAGGGACCGCAGCCTCCTTGAAAACTTTGTCTTCAGACAAGCCAGTGGGAAGCATAAGTACAGATTGTGATAATGCAGCTGCCTCTAGCACAGCAGACAGGAGTGGTGGAAGTTTCTCAGTGATAGACTTAAGGGAGATTTTCCTCATGATGTATGCTTAGATTGTGTCCTGTTCTTGCTTGTCTGTGAGGCACTAGTTTAACAAGTATTTCTTCTTTAGTGTGGCTGGCTTTGCTGTTCTCAGAAAATGACCCTCATTACTAGGATGTTTTGATATATTTATGCTCAAAAGATGTTAGTTTCTTGCCACCAGCCATCACCTTTAGAGGTTCTTGTAAAATCACTGAAAACTTTAAAGTTTCATGCAAGCCAAGAGAAATCTGATTAGGTATCGTCTTCCCTTTCATGCCTGTTCATGTAAGTGATCTGGTGTCAAGCCAGGAGTAGCTGCATTTTATTTTGCTATGCTAGCAGGCTGACATTCAGATGGCTCTTTTAACTGTTGTGTGTAGGCTGGTGATTTCAGAGAAACAGGACATGCTTCGGATAAGGTTTTGCATTTGGAGCCATGGAACTGTGTTCAGCCTCAATGTTGCAAGCATCCCAAAAAATGCTTGAGCTGTTTGTTTGCCCTTCTTCTTTCTTTTGTTGCCCTCAAAGGACAAAAGTTTACTTCTTGTTCCGTGATGGGAAGTGGAGGAGAGGAACTGCTTTGTGTAGGTCTTGTTGGGGGACAGAGGGAGGCTGTTGAGGGAAGATGTCCTCTCACAATTCTTATGATCTGCTTTGACTCCCATAGGAATGTGCAGAAAGAAGACCGCACTCCAATGGCTGAAGAATACAACGAATACAAGCAGATTAAGGCCAAGCTGAGGCTGCTGGAGGTCCTGATCAGTAAAAGAGATATTAGCTCCAAGATCATGTAAAGGAAAGGATTATTTTTGCCAGTAAACAAAGAGGACAGAGCAACAAATGGACAAATGCGTAAAGCGGATGTTATGGGAGTCTGGCTGGGAAGAGCTGAGGAGCTCCCTGAGAACTCATGGGCCATTCCCAGAGGTGGGAGGGTGAGGAAAGGTGGCTTGCTCTACACTTGCTGTTGCCCACTCTTTCTTCAGGCCTGATGCCCAGAATGGAGTTTGCCAGTGTAGGAGACATGATGCTGCGCTCAGTGACTGCACTGAAGGGATCCTTCTGTTTTGATTTGCTTACAGATCCTGTAATATTTAGCATATCAAAGCCAGCCATGCTATTTTTCTCCCCAGGATATCATAGCAAGAGGCCCAGTAGGATAAATAGTGATGAAATCATCAGACAGCTTCTACTTTCATTTAACAGAGAAGTGCCCTGACTGATTTGATGTGAAGGCACAGGCCAGATAGCGCCAAGACTTTTCTCTTGTAGCTGCAGTAAAGATTTGCTCAGACTTTTGACCTGACTGCTTGGAGTCCAGCATTTTCTGTTGCTCTAGAGAAATGGTGCATGAATCTCCCGGTCATCACCCAGAGCTGGTGTGGCTCACTGTTTTGTCCAGGCTTGAGTTGGGTTTTCTTGGTGGCCAATTCAACTGAAGTGGAAGAAAGTACCTACATCTGCTTTGGACAGCAAAGAAAATGAGCTATGCAGCAAGGTTCTTGCTGGCTTGTTCTGCTTGGAAGGTGATACTGTAACATTATGACCATGTTTGGGCAATTGGGAAGAACAGAGGTCTTAAAAGCTTTAAGTCAGAATCCCTTAGGATTTTGGTAGCTGATCAGTTAATTTAACTGATGTCCTAATGGAGTAAGTCTTCCAGATGCTTGACATGTGCTTTATCATGTGGTACAAACAGACAAGTCTAAGCTGGACAGTACATGTGGGTGTCATACATACTTGCTAGCATAACTTTTGTTCTTTTATGTATGCCATCAGACTCTGGGCTGCAGAAATGACACTGTTATGGTGGCAGCAGGGGGTTATCTTCTCTTCCCAGTGTGTATAGTTGGGAAACCAGAGCAGAGCATACTGTGAGGAACTAACAGCCTAGAGCCATGCTCTTGCCTGTGGAAAGTGCCCGTGTCTCAAGTGTAGGTTTTGACCATTCAATGTTTTCAAATTCAATTATGAATGAAATAAAGAATCATAGAATGGTTTGGGTTGGAAAGGACCTCAAAGATCGTGTAGTCTACACCGCTGCCATGGGCAGGAAAACCTTCCACTAGACCACGTTGCTCCAAGCCCATCCAACCTGGCCTTGAACACTGCCAGGGATGGGACAGCCACAACTTCTCTGACTTTCAGAACAGAAAGTCCTGGACACCTGCTTCATGTCAAACAGATGCTGCCTGAAGAAGTGCAAGATGGCAAGGTCATGGATGCACCAAGTAGCTGAGGGCTCACAGTTCTGCAGTCCCAGTCCGCTTGGGCTTGCTTCCCACTCCAGAGGCTTGTCTGCATCCACTCAGTCTGCCCTGAGACAGGGCTTGACCCTGATGTCCCAAAGAGAGCATTTCTATAACGCTTTCTTTGACATTGACCCCCTGGGGAGCTAATGTGCAGAAGCCAAATTGCTGAGACCAAATACAGTGCCAGTCATCGTAGCCAGGCCTCACACAAGAGGTGCTGGAAGAGGCAAAAAGGAGACTCCCAGAACAACTTTCCCCCTTCCTTCTTTACATGTGCAAATGGGCTCATCAATGCATGTGTTTGGATTGTGGTGCTCAAACTCATCCCCTTCCACTTGCTATGTGTCCTCTGTTAATTCCTTGCCAAAACTGATGCTGGTTTGGTCTCTTCAGGATCCCATAAACCCTTCAAAAGGCAACCTTCTCCTAGTGGGTTTGCACATGCCCATTACTAATCTGGATGGGTAAGGCAACGATGCATGTTAATTATTAATGAAAGCACTTAGGATGGGGGCTCCCAGGTTGTTTGCTTGGTTTTAATTTCTTCTACTGATTGCAGAGTTGCCTGTTCTATATAAAATCAGTGAAGGCTGAACTTCCTATCTCCAAAGAGTCCTGAGGACTTGTGTACTAGCCTAGGGTTTGGCTTTCCAGAGGTAGGGTTCCCACCACCTGAGGGATGTGAGGCTCTGTCTCTTCAACACTGAGCCTTTGGCTATGTTGACTGGGCTGACAGATTGACGCAAAAGCTACGTTTGGAGATGTTTGATTGGAAGCGAAGCCTGACCAGGGTAAACCCCTGTCAGAACACAGGGCAGCCCAGGAAATCAAAGCTGTGCCTTTGTACTTCAGCCTGCTCTTACGGACTCTTCCTCTCAGAGGCCATAGTCGGCTCTCCCTAGATACTCTGGGTATTTTGGCTCAGTTTTGTGTTGTTCGGGCCCAGTTCAGCAAAGCAAAAACATGGGTGGTGAGTGTGCGCCTCAGGCTGGTCTTTATTTGGGATTTCGCTGAATGATGATGGACTAAAGCTTGAATCTGGGCCTGGACATCTTTATATGGATAAGAGAAGCAATTTCTGCCCTTTTTCATAGCCGTACATCTTTTCAGCAGGGCAAGGTTTCCCAGGAATATGTTTTCTCTGCTTACTTTTTAAAGCCTGTTTGCACTGTGTACTGATAAATTATCTGTTTTGCTGGGTTTTGTCCCTGACAAATCTTGATAAATAAATATGTAGGGAACAGTCCATTTTATTTTTAAACTGATGAGATTGTAGCATTTTCTGATGCTCACTTACCGCTGTTTACATGGTATATTGCTAGAGTTTCCGATAGTTTATATGAAATGTACGTACAATTAATGCACTTTAGAGAGTTTCTATTTTTGAACTTTGAAAGCTAGAAGAAACAAAACCTGAACTGAGATTGTACCTTAAAACAAACAAACCAACCCCCATACCTAGCCATCTCTCTTCTTAAAAAAACTGTTTTTTCCCTCTGGCAAAGAGGAATTAAAACCGTCTGCCTGACTGCGAAGGGAGCTGCTAGGAAAGACTGTTGCAGAGAAGAAGTGAGTTCTAAACTCAGCGTCCTGGAAAGACACATACAAATGCTCAATGTTCTGTCCTGGGTTTGCAGATGATGTGACTCCCCTCTCCCAGGCCTGCACAGGAGGAGGGCTCTGAGGCCTGAGCGCTAGAATGTTGTCTTTGTATCTCCACCAGATGATGTGACTCCCCACTAACCACAAATAGCCAGAGAGGATGTTTGCCCTGCCACACGCCTCTTAAGTCAACATCTGTGTGTTTTGTTTGATGGTTTGTCTATGCCAACATCAGTGACCATTGGCTGGAGGACATTAAATACAAGACTGTGTGTTTGAAAAAGTGTGAAGCACTGTACAAAAATGTACTTTATGTGATATAAATAAGCTGTTGAGTGTAAGACAACCTGTTTCCATGTCACTAGAACAAACTGTCTCCTGTAGGATGGCAGTATGGTCTGTTGGACTTCGCATCCACTGGGGCTATTTCAGACACGTGTGTCTGTGTGTTACCACGTTGTGGTACAGTAAATCGCTGCGGTTCAGTTAAATGATGATGATGATGAATGGGTTGTTGACAAAATGAGGTTGCAAGAATTAAAGATAGAGGAAAAACTTGTTATTCTTACAAGTTGCATTTGGTTTTACTCTGTTTACTCCCAAGTAAACAGTCAAATAATGGATGTTTATGTTCAAGGCAATGAAATTAAAGCATCTTATCTTTTAATCATGCTGCTAAGACATCAGTTGTCATTCCTGGTATGTGCACGTTTCAGAGGGTAAGAATCCTCTTTGGAGGTGTTTGCAAATCTGTGATTCGTTGGTGCTTGAAGCAAGCCACCGAGGCGAGAGCCAAGCTGTAGCCTGTGACTGTCCCCGTGGTACCTGGACGTGAAACTCGTCACTGTTGGTGGGGTCATCTGTGCCTGCTGCTGGCCTGGGCTGGGGCTGAAGTGGTGGCCACTCAGCAGGGCCATACCGGGGCTATGCTCCTGCCCTTGCCATTCTGGTTGCAACCGGTGTGGGTTTGGTCCTATGGCATACATACAGACTGTGGAGTTGTGCTTCAGCTTGTGCTCCAGCTTACTTCAACTTCGCTGTTTCTCTCCCAGATCTATCGTGAGGGGGAATGCAAGGGCTGCTGGCTGTGGGGAAGGAAATCTGGGACAAGGCTGGTTTCTTTAAGCCAAGGCAGAGGAGCGGGGTTTGCTTGCTTATGTGCGGATGGGGAAGTTAATTTTACATTTGGAAACTGTAACAAGTGATGTTAGTGTGGGTAACACTGTGGAAAGGGAGGATCACTTCCTGCCTATCTCTGGACACTACCACATTCCTGAAGGGCAAAAAGGCCCTTTATCCCAGTGGGTGCACTTATAAAGCACCTTCTGGTTTGGTAGGGGATGCCTATTCCAGCACTGTCCCGTGCATGCTTTGCCAAAACAAATGCTGTTAGCACCAAGAGCATCAGCAGAACCAGAACAAAACCTGGGCCCTGCCCTTGTTGCATGGCTGGGCTGATTTCACAGTTGTGTGCTGGGAAGTGGCCGTGTTCATGTGCCTTCAGGAGGTGATGCAGTGCTTCATGTGCACAGACCTGGCCAGAGCCTGACCCTGTAGCTGCCGGCATGAACAACCATGTTCCTCAGTGGCTGCAGCGGGAGGACAACCCTTGGGATGAGGCGTGAACTTGGTACATGTACCAGCATTTGCTGGACTCGGCTCTTCACAGTCCTTTGCCATGTGCTCTGCAACACTGCTCTGACTGCACAATTTGTGTGTAGAAGGAGAAATCTGTGTCTGTCTCACCTAAATCCCTCTCACTCCCCTGCAGTTGTTTTTCTTCTTTGCTGCCACTGTGGTGCTTGCTCAGGAGGGGGTGAGCTGTATTAATGCTGAATGTGACAACAGGATGATGGTAAGCAGCCTTTACCTTGGGGGGTTCAGGGTCAGAGCAGCGGGGTTTCTGCGGGGCATTGCCCTTGCAAACATTTAAACAAGTACAAACAGCAACTGTTCCCAGATGTAAAGTGGTGAATTGAAGAGACAAGTGCTGAAAAGCCCGAGGGAGCTCATTCTCTGTAAGTGCAGTGGGTGAAATCCCAGCCAGGCTGAAAGCCAGGGTGGCTGCTGGGTTTGCAGTGGTGCTCAACAGCACTCCACCATTTCTGTGGGGTTTTTCACAGCCCGGGTAACGAAGTTGGCTCAGCCTCGGCTGGAAAAGTGACAAAGGGCACCTCTTGGAGAAGATAAGAGCTGAAATTCTCACAGCCTGGCACAGCTACAGCCGCAAGGCAACGCGCAGAGCTGCAATGTATGCGTGGCCCAGGCTGGCACTAAGCGGGATTTCCCCTTTCTCCTTTGTGGTTTACTGAGGTGTTGGTGCCTGTGCCCATCACAGCGTGCAGCACCCAAGGCCCTCTGCTTGGGATGTGAGACGCACAGACTGGCTGTGACCAGCCCACCTCCACTCATGTGCCTTGGTGCCCCCATAGTAGGAAAAGTCATGGAAAACCATGTAAGAATTCCTTGCTGGAGCTGGATGTGTAGAGCGATGTCCCCAGGTATTGAGAGGACAGGTGATTCCTACCAAGCTCTCCTGGCACTTGCTGGGCCTTCTGTGTTCAGAGTGATCTTTGTGCCTCCCTTCGCACCTCTGCATGCGGTGGTGAACCATCTCCTAGTATACAGATATGTGAATAGAGATATGTGAATGCACAAGATAACACTTGTGCAAACAACTTGGTGTATGTTGGCTATTGCAGTTGGTTGGAGTGCAGAAGCCAGTACAGGGCAGGGGGGAGAAAAGGTTTGTGTCTGACAAAACCAATAACAATCACTTTTTCAGACTGCAGTTGCTGTATAAAAGCAGTCCTTTGTGGGCCATACACAACTACGGAAACCTCAGCAAACAGGGGCCTGTGTCTGTTCACGTGATTTATGTAATGAAGTTTAATCTGAATCTACAGCCTCTTTTTTAAGGTAAATGGCTCAGCAACCATTCTGTACATTTTGTATGTTGTATCAAACAGGGAAACAAACCTATTTTGAGTACAGGTGTTTGGTGACGGTTTGTTACACAGGGGACCTTTACTGCCATGGGTGCCTCAGCTCTGCTCTCCCATGGCTGGGCAGCAGCAACCACCCTGCCCTTGTCCCCGTGGCCTTGAGCTGCCTCTTGCCACAGTAGAGAGGAGAAGCCAAGTTGGTTTCACTCACCCCTGCCTTGAGTCAAGTATAACACTGCCCAGGATGAGGTGGCCAGGCAAGGCCTGAGCTGCGAGTGTCTAATAGCACGCACACTGAAGGGGAGCTCACCCCAGCCCCCTCCTCAGCTGAACATGACTGACATCTGCTAGTGCAAAATAAGTGTGCGTATGTGTGCATGAGGTGTAAATATAACTGTGCACACACTTTGCATGTATATATTACATGAGTATACACACTTCTGCATATTGTGCATAATTAGAGACATCAACAGTAATACAACACATGCACTATACACACAAGACACTAAACACAAAGTATATAGTTTTATAATAGTGTATATAGAATATGTAGACACTACACAATTATACACTACAGATCACAAAGTATACACACTTTACTGAGTTCCTAGAGAGCGTATGTACATTATTGTGCACATACACCCATTAATCCTACCCAGCTGCTGTGTGTTTGCTTGCATGGCTGAAGGAAAAAGAGAGCAGCACCCTTCCTCCACAAGCTCAGGAATGCTGGAGCCATAAGCCCACATGATGGAAGTCCTGTATTAAACCAGCACATAAACTACACCTGCATACACTAAAGCTGTCCCACAGTGCTGCAGGTAGTGGGGGCTCCCCAGGCTAACAGGGCAGCCCCCAGCCTGAACCCTGCCTATTCCTGCAGCGCCAGACAGGAGATGCCAGAGGAGCCTGGGGCACCCTTGGTGGCCTTCAGTGCTGTGAGGTGTGAGGAAAGAAGGAGCAACACGAGGGATGTGGGGATGAAGGACAGGGATTGACAGAGTCAGGTCTGCCCTCAATTCCTCTTCCACTGAGGACACGCCTAATGGGTTGAGCCTGGACAGGGAGATGAAACTCCTCTTCCTGCTCTGTCAGCAGCGACAGCTTCCCAACACAAAGGCAGACAGTCAGAATTAAACATTATTTTATTGCATAATACTGTACTATGTACACACACATTGAAAATAAACATTTGATATAATTGTATATTTGTCCTCAATGCTGCATTAGAAAGAGGCTGAGGGGCTCCGTGTAGCCCACAGCTTGTCTTAAAAAAACCCGGAAGCCTAAAACCTTTTGTTACGAGGTGCAAAGTTCAATACTGTCTATTGAACATGGTGCATAAATACTATGTCCTAATAACAAGTTAATGTCAAAACCACCCTAGGCTTAAAATGAGATTTACATCAAGAAAGACCCGAAAAATGAAATGGGGGGGGGGGGGGGGGCAAAAGGGGGGGGAA
>JANRGW010037861.1:0-32587 GCA_024733675.1 Psilopsiagon aymara
CTCCTTCCCATCCCTCCAGGAGCAGAGGGAAGAAAAAGGGGGAAGTGAGTGAACAGACTGCGTGGCTGATTTATGGCTTAAACCACGACAATGGCAGAGGCCAGCTAGTGTCTGCAGGAAGACAGGGATGTCCAAGTAACCACAGAAATGAGTTACAAATCAGAGTTATAAAGACATTTTGAATAAAATCATGCCCCAGCGGGAGCAGTGGAACAGTGCACCTTCCTTTTCATGCCTATAATGCCAGACAACTACAAATCAAAACAAATGCTGTCATGTCTACAGAATAAGGTAAGGATGAACAATCAGTCCTCAGCCTATGCAACTCATGCACACAGAGTACTTTATACCAAACTGCCTGCATGAAATAAGACATTGTCAGCTATATTCCTATCACTGCAACCCTGCTTCAAGTACCACAGGGTAGACACAAAATACAGTTGACAGACCGATTTCTCTCTCTTCTCATTCAAGACTTTAACATAGCTAATGTATTTCTGTTTCACTGTGCCCCAACAGCACTACCATATGAAAACTTCACTGGAAGCTAGAATAGGTCCAGCAGGAAAAGGACGTTGCCATCACACTGCATGTGTTCACAGGAATATTTGCATTTTAGCAGTTGCCCTTGCTGCAAGGCAACTGGCAACTGCTTGTTTGCATTATCCTTTGACACCTAAATGATACACTTAACACAAACAGCAACATTCACCTTGTGTCAAGAGGCTAAAGGTAAGTTTTCTCACATTAGCCAAAATCTAACCAGGCATCAGTTACAGAGACCATGCAAACCTACTGGGCAAGGACAGACAGTTCCTGCCCCTTACTCCACATGGAACACCTAAGCAAGATGGCCATCTTCTATGCAGTTTGTACCTTCACTCAGCCCATAAGCTATTTCCTGCAAAACAATTATTTCTGCTCTGTGGCAGCCCTGTACATTGTACTGTATCTTTGAATCACCTCCTCTCTCCAGCTCTTTGCCTGTACAAGTCGTACACATGTAATGGAATGCTACATGATGCTGAGACGTAGAGCACAGAAAACACAATGAGAAACCCAGTCCAGCTTGATCCATCACCATCACTAATCTTGTTTCAACACGGCAATGCAGGCAACAGCAGGATCTAGGCAATTTTTTTTTTTTTATATACTAGATACATGGGTGTAGATAAGGTCTCTGTTCCTCTAGGTATCATTATCACTACCACTGGAGCCCAAAAAACTCTACCCAAGCTTTAGGTACAACAACATTAAACAGTATTTTTTACAGTCACTGCTCAAAACACAGAAAGCAAAAACTAAGCCAGGCTCTACTGCTCTTTTCTTTTGCAAAGCAAACTTAAGACCAGAAGTCAGGTTTTCAGGGACCTGCCATGTCAGTTGTTTTGTTTAAAGAATTTCAAATCAATGGCACATAGCAATGAACTTAGCAGAAGGGAAACATAAGAACAGCTGATGCTTACACATGTTAAGTTGTCGTATAAAGCTGGAGATATTGTTGTGTTTGAAGTACTTGGGGAGTAGCTCCTTGGCAAACCTCTGCTCATCCAGAATGCAGAAATTCTCACCATTCTAGGAAATAAGCAAAAGTAGAGAACAGGCACAATTTTTCTAAGTTTTCAAGACCATAAATCAAAAGGGATGGCAGGGCAGGGCAAAACAGCACCTCTGAGCACCTGGAACTGTACTAAAAAGATTGGATCCAAAAAGACAGTCACACAAAAAATGTCCCATTCAGTAGAAATATTCTAAAACCTGGAGATTCAAAGCCCCTGAAGTTTTGTCTTAGGCCATTGAGAAATTCTTCTAAAACCCCCGTATATCTGTCACCCTCTTTGCTCACAGGAAACGTAACTATTGCTCCGGCACAACGGAAGTTATGCCACTAGAGGGCTTTTATCTTCTCGGTCAGTTTGTCCAGCCCCTGACAAGATTCCTCCACTGTAAGGACCATGCCACCACTCAAAATAACCAAGGAGCGTTGCCGAGCTACAGAAAGTTCAGACCACACAGCCCAGCGGTGAGGAAGGGAAACTACGACACAAACAGCTTCGGATTTAGCCTATTCTCAAGTTCAAACTTCCTGAAACCCGGCAGGTCTTCTGTGGCAGTTTTATGTTGGTCACAAAAAGAGCAAAAATGGTTTTCTTCTTTGCCTTTGTAATGGCGGAATCTCTGGGAAAAAACATGTGGAGAAATTCCAAGGGATGTAAAAGTGACAGGAGACAGAAATAACGCCATGCCCTTGCCAGATCTCAGCTGTACAGCGCCAATGGCGCTCAGGACAAGGAGGCCCAACCTTCCTATGGCAGGAACGGAAAATTACAAGTTGATTACTCGTAAATTAAAGTGCGTTTTCCACGGAACCCCACCTCTCTGCGCTGGGGGGGCATTTGGGATGCTGGCACCGGGACACGCTCCCTCCGCCGCGGGGTCGCGCCCGGCCCCGCAACCTTCGCACCCGCCGGCTCCACCCGCTAAAACGGGCCTCCCCCCCGCACGCTGAAGCGCCAGCCCACGCCATCAGCCACAGCTGCTGCCCGAGGGACTCCCGACCCGCTCCCCAGAGACCTAGCCCCCGCCCCGAGCCACTGCTCGCGTCCCTCCCGGCCCCGCCTCCTGCCCGGTCCCACTCCTGGCGGTGGAGGGGGAGCCGCCTCCGCTGCCGCCACCGCCCCGTCCGCAGGGCGCCGCAGAGCCGACCCAGCACTTCCACCCCAACCGCTCCGGGACACCCAGCAACCTCCCCGAGGTGCCTCCACCCCGAGGGTGGCCCTCCACCCGCTTCGTGCCGCCCGAGCCCCTCCGCTCCCCTCTCCTCTCCGCCCGCGGGTGGCAGCGGCGGTGCCCGTCCGGCCCAGGGCCTCTCGGGCCGCCCTCACCCTGCTCCAACCGATGACGTCGTCGCTTTGCGGGTCCTCTACCAGCGCCCAGAGCTTGGCCAGGAAACCAGGCACCGGGGCGAAGCCGGGCCCCGGGGCGGCGCAGGGGCCGCCGGGCAGCGCCGGCCCTTCCCGCATCCTTGGGCCGGGAAGCGCCGAGCACTCGTGCCATGGGCCGGCGGCGGGCGAAGCGCCCAACGGCGGCCGTGACGCCACGAAAGGCGCTGCCCGCAGCCCAGGGAGCCCGCTCATTGGCTATCTCCTGCAAGCTCCGCCCCCTCCCTCCGCCCCGCCGGCGCCTCGGAGCGTGACTCGTGTTTTGCTCCCTGGGGAGCGCGGCTCGGCCGCGTGACTCCGCGGGCTCCCTTAAAGGGCCCTACCGCGCCCGAAGCGTCCCTGCGGAGGGGTCGCTGGTGGGGGCCCGGCCTGGCAGGTACGTGCCGCCGCCCTGCCCCAAGCTCCCGGGCCTCGGCGCACCGGGAGGCTGAGCCCATCCCCCTCCCGGCCGGGGCAGACTGTGGAGCACAGGTGCTGGGTGGGACAGGGAGGGGCGGACTGTGGTGGGGCGGAGTGCTGATGGGATGCTGCGGTCCGAGCTCCTTGTGCGCCGGTGTAGTGTGGCGGTGCCGGCTGCAGGTGGGGCTGGGGCGCAGCCCGCAGGTGCATAGCGGGGTGGCCCGGTCTGTGTGGGGGACGGGCGGGGCCCAGGTGGGGGCAAGGCAGTAGCTGCTCGCCGGGCGGACTTTGTACGCTCTGGCGTCGGTGTAGCCTTACTCCTCGAGGTCCCGCCGCCGAGGCTGCCTCCGGCTGCAGCCGCCAGCAGATACTTGGTCCGCCTGCGCGTCATATAAGGACAAGCTCCTTCCCTCCTTCTCTCGTGTCAGGGAAGAAGCTAGCCTTCAGGCTGTCTGCTTTGGTCAGTGGAAGTTGGTTGGCTACTAGATAAACTGAGGTCTTAATTTTCTGTTAATTTGTAATTCCTGTGCTATTGGAGAATTGGCAAGAGGGAGTCCTGGGAATACGGGCTTTGTTGTGAAGTATCACAGTTCAGGGTTGAATGTGATATAAAGTTGGGTTTAGGTTTTTCCTGTTTCTTTAAGACATATATTTCAAAGCAAAACTAAGATTTTGTTTGAGGTTTTTTTGAAGAATTTAAAGTTGTTGGTTTCCTTTATCTTGTACTAGTAGAGTGACTAAATGATGATTAGTTACTGTAGAGAGAGTGTAAGAACGGAATCACTCTAGCCTGCTGAACCTTCTCTGAGTGAAGATTCAATGATGCTGCTTTGCTGTTTCCTAAAATTGCCCCAGAGGTACGTGTGCAGTGTCCTAATCAAACAAAAAGCCTGGGGACCACATAGGCTATTTGTAAAGCCTCAATAAAGCTGCCCCAGAGACCACATCCTTTACTTTTTCTAGTGCCAGAGCACATTCACAAGTCATTTAGATTCCTGTGACTTCTGGTCAAGTATGTTTTCTGTTACGTATCCTGATGCTGCTGTGTGCAGCTTTGATGTTGTAATAGTGACTCTGATATGTAAGAAACTGCTCTGACACAGGGGGATTTGTCTCAACAGGCAGCTTTTGCAACCAGCTTTAAGAGCTGCTGTTTGCATTTGGCTTACAGTCTCAGCTTTGCCCTTTCCTAGGATTTGATGTTGCTTGCAAATATCACTAATATAAGAGGACATAAAGATTAGCCTGCACTGACTCTCTGGACTCAGCGGCTCCCTTGAGGATGGCCACCCTATCCACTGCTTATGCTTTCTCTGGAAGACTGCTCCTGTGTACTTTGGCCTGAGATGACAAGAAAGCTATTTCTTCATCAGAGTCAGAGCCATCCCCTGGCCCTTCCCAGCAGTGTGCTGACAGAGTGGGAGGCTTCAGGCTGCTGCTGCCAGCTGTCTTTCCTTGTTGCTGTCACCACTGCCCTTTGCTAGTATGGTGAGACAGCATGGGTGAAGCTTTCTGAATGCCTTGCTTTGAAACCTCTTTACTGATGCAGTGAGCAGGCCAGTGCAAGTACCTCATCTCCCTGTGGGCAGCAGCGTTTTCTGGAGCACCAGCAGCAGGGATTGAGATTGGTGAGGTTAGTGCCATCATCCCTGCTCTGCTTGGGCTGTGGGGAAAGGGCTGTTCCATACCTGAGTTCCTTCAGGTGTGTGACCAGGACCTGAAGGGCTTGCTGGTGGAACTGCTGGGGCAGAAACATGGATTAAAAACATCTTGGGTTTAGAGAGATCCCCACAGCCCCCTTCTGGGAAGGGAGGTTTCTTTTACCAAATTCAGAGTTGCTTTCTTTCAGTTTATCAATTTAATAACTGTTTGGAATCAGCTTTACTCAATTATCATTAGTTTCTGAGGGTATTACAGTATGTTTGGAACTCTGAAGTAAAGGTTTGGAAGGTCTCTAGTCCATTGTCGTGTACTGGGGTTGAATCCTGTGTGTTGCATATTGGATGTGGGAAGAAATTTCACAGCTTCTCTGGGAAAACTGTTCTAGTGCAATGTTATGCTAGTTGAAAGTTTACAGAATACCCAACTTTGCTGCAAGAAAACCTGATATTTTTGTGTTGCTGTAACCAAAGATGGGGGAGAATGATGAGCTCTTCAGAAAAAAAAAAAAATCTGCTTGATCTGGTGTTCTGTCACCATCCCCCTCTTCTTGAAATGAAGGAAAACTGATTTCTTTAAGCGTTCTTGCAAGGTCACATTTTTCAGTTCTTTTGCTTTCAGCTTTACTCTGCTGAATGTTTTCCAAGTTGCTGTTGTGTCTCAAGAGCTGGATGTCTGTTTTAGATGGCAGTTTCATTATCGGTTGCATCCAGCTTTGTTAATTATATCACTGGTTAAGATTTCTTGTGGGTTTAGTTTGTCATCCATCTTAACCCTAAGCTATTTTCATATCTTTTGCTGTAATTCTGCTGCTCCATGTTGCATCAGCTTCTCCTTCATACAAGTAGTTCGCATTCACATAAATGTATTTTGAGTATTTCAGATAATTTCTGCAACTTCCCCTGGATCTCTCTTCAGAGTATTCCTGATGCTTATTCACATGAAGCTTGGTATTGATTAGAAGTTTCACAAGTAAGGTCCTTATGTTGTGATCTAAATCATGGAGAAAATATTTAATGGAACTAGACTAAGCAAAGAGCCTTGGGCAGCCCCCTGTGAGGATGTACTCCCTGGATTACGGAGACTTGCTGGTTAAGAGCCGTCTTAAAGAAGTTACAATTTAAAATTACTTCATAATGACTAGCTCATACTTCTTCAAGTGGCTTAGTAGAATAGATATTGACAGCAGTTTGAAATAAAAAGACACTTGTTCAGGATTATTTCCTTTTGCATGTGGTCCTGTAAGATGATTTGAGGCATCAGAGGCAGTGAAAAACCAGTCACTTGAAATTCCAGTGTTTGTGGCACTTTCTGCTCGGGACCCTGCTGCCCTAAGATGACAGTTACACAGTGTATGGGATTTATAGGTGCTAACATAGCTCTTGCTGTGAATCTGTTCACTTCATCTCACGCTGTGTGAAAGCTGTAGAAAGAATTAGTATTCTGTCAACACTATGTAACAAAGCATTTGGAAGCAAACTACAGACAAAGGTTGATCTGTTACAAGAAGCCATGTTTGGTACTGAGGACTGATCAGCATGGCATTTTCTCAGTCCGCCTTGAATAATGATCCCAACAGGATTTCTGCTGGACTTTTTCATGCCCTTGCAAAGTGTCTGGTACCTTCAAACCATGTCATCATATTCCACTACCTTTGTTTCTCTTTTTCTTCAAACAGGTGTAATCTCTAAAAGTGCCTTCACTTCAGGCTATGATGGGATTGTTTTGGTTGTTGCTGCTTTACATCCACATGCTGTCACCTGCATTTGCTGGAGGTGTCACCAGAGTCTATTACCTGGGGATCCACGAGGTGGACTGGAACTATGCTCCAACAGGGAAGAACGTACTTGCTAACCAAAGCATCACACATAACCTGTATGTCTACTTCTATAAGAATTTATTCTGGTACTGGCTTGAAATAGTAATTCTGTGAGTAATTTTAGGGGAGTATTCTGGGGCATCTAAGCAAAGCAGAAAAACTATCTGATTTCTGATCTTTATGAGCTTAATGGTTAACTTATTTTATCACAGTGTTAGGACACATAGGAGCATAGAAACTGTATTAGTAGGAAAATGAATGGTCGGTTTAATGGAACATCCACTGCCTGTATACCAGCGGGGAGTACCAGTGCTCTATAGTAGAACCTATTGTGCAGTACTCTGCCCTGGGGTTTCATTTTCCTTAGTTCCAGCTGGTGATCAGCTTGTATATCCTGAGGCATGGTGACTTTTTGCCTTTATGTAAATGATCTTACAGAACTGGTTTGTTTTGGTTTGAATGGAATTTCAAACATTAGACTGAATGGACCTTCCTGCCTGTAATTTCAGAGGTTGTTCGAAAAAATGTTTTTGGTTTTGTTGTGGAAGTAAATCTGGAAACTTTGAGTCGCTACAGAAGCAGGCTTTAGTTTCTATTTTCAAAGCATTAAACTTTTTTCTTTTCTTTTTTCTTTTTTTTTTTTTTTGCATAGCCTTCCACAGCTTTTTAAAGGCATTTGTGCTTCCCTCCACCCCATTTTCTGTGGCAAAGAACCTGTCTTTCTTGACCTGCTCTCAGTCATTTACTCCCACCTCCCATAATAAATAAAGCTCAAGTTTATAGTTATCTTTCGTAAACAGCACAGCAGGAATGGGAGGTGTTCACAGAAAAATGTCAAGGTCTGTTAGTTTAGTATAGAAAAGTCTTTCTGGAGATACTGAATGGACTTAAGATAATTCACAAGGTTAATTCGCAGTTAATAAAGATGTTATCACTGACTCCTGCAGTGATAATGAATGTAGTGGTTTTTGTTTGCTTTCTTGCATAGTACATGAAGAGAAGAGAACGAAATTCAAGACAATTGAACTTAGCAATTTAAAAACTGTTCTGTCACTGTGAACAATTAGCTAATGTGACTTATTTATACAGTGGTTGTAGAAAACAAGAAAGTGATATTGATATGAATGATATCAATATGATTGCTTTAAAAGTTATTTTATTTGATTTTGTTGGGAGCAAATGGACTCTGAAACAAATTATAAATTATCTCAAAGTATGAATTATCTTATATTCTGCTAGTAGTGGCTGCAGGTATGACTACAAAGGGATGAGATATAGATTGCACAACTAGAGCCCAGCCCTTCACAATTTTCAATGACAAGGTCAATGTTTCATGTTTTAGTCTCAACTATTCGTCTTTGAGAGATAAACATTAGCTTGCCTGTTTTTCAGGGCTACTTATATTATGGCAGGGTGATTGGTACTACATGGGAAATGAGGGGAGTAACCTTGGCGCTCATTTAGCTCTCCCACTAATACCTGGACCATGATTCATCTCTTATCTACTGAGAATTAGCCATAAAGTGCAAATGTACTCATGAGTTGAACTTTAGTACCTGTATGAGGTTTTAACTCGGGAAGCTGCTTACGTGTTGGGTACATACCTGCATACTTGTCTGCCATTTTGTCTGCTAAAAGAAATAATTTTGAATCTGTTAAGTAGAAAATCATCTTTTAGGCTGAGTTTTGGTCAGAGAGCTCAAGAGACTTCCTCCACCCTCAAGTGATTTAGTTGCACATGCCATGAAAGCAGAGGCAGTCCTCTGTAATACCAAAGCTTTCAGGCTTACCTGGGAAGGCTGTGTGTCGTTGTCACCCTACTGTGTTATCAACCAGCTGTTTTATATCATGCATGACTCATGGTGCCTTTCCCTTTTCTGAATTCAACAGCAAGGCCTCAAAATTCCTCCAGCCTGGAAAAGACAGAGTGGGAAGCACGTACAAGAAATCTGTCTATAAGCAGCACACAGACTCCACATATACCACTGAGATTCCTAAACCTGACTGGCTGGGGTTCCTTGGGCCCATCATCCGAGCAGAAGTGGGGGATACCATCAAAGTACACCTAAGAAATTTTGCTAGTCGACCATATACAATCCATCCTCATGGAGTTTTCTACGGAAAGGACTCTGAAGGTAAATGGGGCACTGCCATAAGGGAGGCAGATTTTCCTCACTGGGAGTTTAGGAATATGCATTGAGGAGAGATGTCTGTAAAGCCACAGAGCTGATTAGCCCAAAGCTGTGTTGCAGGAAAGCAATAGTTTAGTAAAGTTACCTCATGTTGGGTTAGCAGGTTCATGGGTGTAGGAGTAATTTCCTGACCTGGGCATTACAGTACACAGTGTGGATTTCTTTAGTTTTAGAACTTCCAAAGCTTGCTAGTGGGAGAGTGGTGAAGAAGGAAAAGAGCCGTATTCATTATTTGAAGTGCTGTAGTATAAGAATCATGAGTGTGAGCTTCAGGTGCCTCACAAGAATGGTGAAGTTTGACACTAAGGAACTGCTATTTGAAGCAACCCTAAAAATTGTAGAGAGGCTGACTGGGGCATGTTGCAGGGTTGAAGGCAAAATAGCAAGAGATGAAATGGGAATCATCTTTCTGATTCTGCGCCGTCCTGTTTGCTGGGAAAGTTACCTTACAATGGCTCTGTGTCTCAGTCTGTCTTAGGGGATCATGGTTAAATACTATTTCAGCCTTGGTATGGTGTCACTTTGAAATCTGCTACCCAAGTATTTATGTGCAGTTCTACTGAGTGAGAGCAGCTCAGCAGGGAGGTTGGAACTAGATAATATTAAGGTCCTTTCCAACCCTCACTAGTCTATGTCTGGGCACCTCTGCTGTTCTTGAATGGATGTTGTGGTTGCTTAATTGTTCTAGGATCCCTGTATCCTGATATGTCCCCCCAGGATCAGAAGAAGGATGATACAGTTTTCCCTGGAGGGAATTACACTTATACTTGGACTGTCCCTGAAGATCACAGCCCAACTGCTGATGACCCAAACTGCTTGACATGGATCTACCACTCCCATATTGATGCACCAAAGGACATTGCATCTGGATTAATTGGGCCATTACTTACATGCAAAAAAGGTAAAAACTCCAAGAGAAAGAAGGTGAGGGCTGTAGCTTCATTGTATATCTTTATAGGATTTTTATTATGATTTGAACAAGAGTGGAATGAGTAGATTCTTCTGGTAGGCAGCTCCAGCTTCAGAGGAAAATGCAGTATGAGTGGAGATTACAGAGCCTGTGTTCTGACTGGGTTTTAGTCATTATGCTGTCTTGCTGCCTTAGTGACTGTGCAGGTGAATTTGTAGGCCTCTTTATCTGAGAGCTGTCTGAAGCTATATTAAAAGCAGGAATCCTGTCCATGGCCTAGTTTATGTATTAAAAATTGGAGACTGTTTGATTTCAGCAGGAAAAGTGAAGGTGGTGTGGTTCAGTCATGCAGTGGCAAAGGTGCTTGGGAGTGAGAAGTATATTAACGGGGATATACTAGATAAGAGTGAGCTTGCTGGAACTTTGCTATGAGCTGTGCTAGGATGCTGGGGAAAGCATCTGTCTAATTTGTATGATAAGAGTTACTCTTCTACTGATGTTTTAATCCATGTGCTGATGACTGCTTTTCTTGCATGGAAGAATATTCATACATCCTTTCTTTCGCTCTAGGAATGCTGACTGGCAGTTCTCAAAGACGCCAGGATGTGGACATTGATTTCTTTCTGATGTTCAGTGTGGTGGATGAGAACCTAAGCTGGTATCTGGATGAAAACATAGCATTGTTCTGCACAGATCCAGCCTTGGTAGACAAAGATGATGAGGGATTTCAAGAGAGCAACAAAATGCATGGTCAGTGTCACCTCTGTGAAGCCACAGACTCTGCCCAGATGCTCCAGGGGTGTTGGTGTGCTGATATCTTGAAATGCACTTTTGGCTGTTGTATGCCAGGGAGAAGGGAGACAACAAGCTCTGAGACATTGTGCTAAGTGAGCAGTGTCACAGGGATACTCCAACTCCAGAAAAAAATATTATTTTCCTTTAATCTTTGGCATGAGGGTGCCTTTGTTAGTAGTTTGGCGATTTTTGAATGCGTTTAATTTTATGAATGAGTTATGGGGCTGTGCTCTCCAGAGCAAGAAGGGAGGATGAGTTCCTGTTAGGTCCATCCTGCAAACGCACTTGTACTGTGATTTGCTGGCAGAAGCTCTGAAGGACCCTTTTCTAATCTGATTTTTGGCTTGCTTGGTTTTGCAGCTATTAATGGTTATGTGTTTGGAAACCTCCCTGAGCTGACAATGTGTGCTGGGGATTACGTTTCATGGCATCTCTTCGGGATGGGCAATGAAATTGATGTTCATACAGCCTACTTCCATGGAGAAACGCTCAGTATTCGAGGCCATAGGACAGATGTGGCCAGCCTCTTCCCAGCCACTTTTGTTACAGCAGACATGATCCCCAGTAACCCTGGGAGATGGCTACTGAGCTGTCAGGTCAATGATCACATAGAAGGTAAGGCAGATGTTGCAATATGTCCTGCACTCTCCCGCCTCCCTTTTTTCTCCCAGTGTAGCCCTGTGATGCACAGTGTGATAGGGGACAGTTCCTTGGGCAGCATTCCCAATAAAAACATGCCTAGATGAATTGGGTAATTCCTTGTCTTGTGTAAATTGGGGTGACTTGATTGTTGAAGTGTGGGCCAGACTTCCTGGGCATGGCTTGTACCACTGTATGATGTTCTATGTTGATCAGTGGTGAAGACAATATTTGGTGCCCCTGGAAAATGAAGATGAGGCAGTGCCTCAATCTGTATTCTCCGTGAGAGGCACTTGCATGGTACAGTATGGTACATGAGGACAGCAGAAGGCTTTATTTGCCCTTTGCCCATACTTCCATAGAATGCAGTCAAGAAGTTCTGCTCACTGACACAAACTCCTTGTGGTGAGAACCATCTAATCACCTTCTGGGACAATAAAGGAAAATGTCCAGTTCATGGTAGGAAGGTGGGATTGATCATTGCTGGTCAAACTGGTTGAGAGGGGTAAAGCATGTGTGTCCTCCTCCACAATGTCTTGAACAGCTGGGATGGGAGCACTGTATGAAGTCCGGCCCTGTTCTCGGCAATCTCCAGCATTCACCTTGAAGGGGAAAATTCGGAAATACTACATAGCTGCAAAGGAGGTGCAGTGGGACTATGGACCTTCAGGACTCGACCAAAGCAGTGGAAAACGGCTGAGTGAGGAAGGCAGGTAAGCAAGAGGCTGTGGTCTGTGATGGGGAGGCTGCTAAGGAAAATGTGGAATTTCCTTATCAAAATACATATCTGCAATTCATGTGGAATTCCTGGGAATGCAGATCACCCCATCTGGAAATGAAGCCTGCTGTAGCTAGACTGTCCTGAGAGCAGTACTAGGCACTTCAGGGGATTTCAAGTAGAAGTGTGCTGAACTACTAAGAAAGCACATCTTGCAGCAGACACGGGGTGGCAGAGCTAGCCTGCAGATACGCTTCAGTATAGCCTTTCTGCAGTAAGCAATTTCTGGGAAATCAAATGCAGTGACCTCTCCAACATCCTTCCATCCCACATGTTGCATGGTTGTGATAGCAGCTGGGGAATGATTTCCCATTCAGGCTTTGGCTAGCTGAACAAAGACAATCCTCCCCCTCTCTTCCTTAGAACACTATTGAAGAGGATATACCCCTTTCAGATGGAAAAGTATAAATGCAGAGTGATTAATGATTTACCAAAAGCCAAATAGCAACTCTTTTGCAGAACTTAGAAGGAAAAGCTCATTATACCTGTGAGCTGGCCTTGCAGCTAAGCAGAGTCTCCTGCAAGGCATGTTATGTCTGTGTTTGGAGAGGGGGGAGGTGGAGAATTTGTCTTTTACAGGCTTTCTGTTTGCTGCACTGTGGTTTAGTTCACTGCCCTGTCTTGCACATCTCGTGTTGAGATGCTGTTCAGACCTGTGCCACTGAACCCAGCTGTTTCAGCTGGGAGGGGGCTGTAGGCCAGAGGTGTTCCCTGAACATGTAGATAGATGAGTCTGTAGGATGTAAAAACTTCATAGAAATCTGTGCGTGTTCCAAAGTGGTGATGCAGTCATTGGCTGAAAAGCTTCTTGATTTGGAGATGCTGCTGACATTGCCAGAGGAGTGTGGGGAAGAGGGAGCAGGAGAGCAGGACTGATTCATAGAAATTGCCTGATGTTTTCTTATTTTCAACTAGCCCTGCTGAGCAGTTTTTCAGGCGTGGCCCTTACAGAATTGGAGGAGTCTACTGGAAGGCAAAGTATGTGGAGTATACTGATGAGAGCTTCCGTGAGGAAAAGCAGCAATCGGAAGAAGAGAAACACCTTGGGATACTGGGTAGGAATTATCCAGCAACACAGATCTGCTTTCAGTGTCAGTGAGATTGATGCTGATATCAGGGGTACCAGCTGGCTGTAGCTGCTCTCTCATTTCATGGTGCAGTGAGAGGCACAGAGGAGGTGTTTTCCAGCAGTTACACCTAAGAGTGAGTGGGATAGGCAGAGGATGTGAAATGGTAAAATGGACAGAATCACTTTTCTACTGGGGCAGTATTTAGAGGTTAGTAGTAAGGGCTGAGGAACAAGATTGTTGTATTAAAGACTCACAGTTCTAGGTGATAGCAGGAGCAGTGGCTCACAGGCAGGGGTGACATTAGAGCATCTCACACCCCTCTTTACCTGCCTGCCCAGGGCACATGTCTTAGAAGGCTGGGTAAACCTTTTGTAGGTGAGTGAGAGACATGGGCCTTTCCTGAAGGCGTTTTGGCGCATCTGGCCATTTTGTTACTTATTCTATGAATGCCTGAAACGTCTCGGAGTTCTCCTGCTGACCCAAAGTGCTTTAAGACAGTTCTTGTCAGTCCCTGTTCCTGATGTCTGGGCTGAATGGCCTCAGGCAGTGCCAACATGTGGAGTGCCTGCCTCTTCTGCATCCTCTGCTCACTCAGCCTGGGTGAAAAGTGGCCCTGGCTGCTTTGGTTTGCTGTTGCTCTGTTGCTGACATGTTCTCTACAATTTGTGTAGGTCCAGTGATCAAAGCTGAAGTTGGAGACACCATCCTGGTGACATTTGTTAACAAAGCCTCCTGGCCATTCAGCATCCAGCCTCATGGAGTGTCCTATGGGAAGGCATGGGAAGGGATGCAGTACCATGATGGTTTGTGGTTCTTTTTTTCTCAAGTAATTCAATGTTAATGCTGCTGGTGGGGCTGCACATCCCATACCTCCTCTGTGCTGGAGAGTTTCTGCAGCTGTGAAGGACCAGATGTGGTCAGGAACTGGGTACAGGCCGCCCTGGTCCTCTGAGCCTGCCTGAAGCCTTGCTGAAGGAGTCTTTTCACTGAACTGGTGCCCAGGAAGGATGCCAGAGGGAGTATGCTTCCAGAGATACTTTTTTCTGAGAAGAAAACTGTAAACCAAAGCTCAGACCATTTCTAGCTGTTTGAGACCCTTTGAGCAGAGGAATGTGCCCAGTGCACCCCAGCTTAGAGAAACACATGGTTCCGATATTTAACTCCCCCAGATGCAGCTGGATCTGCTTCGTTGTTTCCCCTTACTGTGCCTACCTCTGCCATGGTGCAGTGGGGAATTTACATGGTACTGAGAACAGATCCCTGTGTGCCTTAACTACACCCGTGTCATCCTTCAGAGATGCTGGGTGTTTAAGTGACATGAATGAAGTAAAGCACAGTTTGAATGTAGCTGGTCAGAAGATACAAGTTTGTACAGGGACTTTGGGAATAACCATTCCAATTTCTGTTTCAAAGGTCTGTTTGAGAATGGGGTTTCTGTTGCACCACTGCACAACTTTACGTACCGCTGGACTGTGCCAAAGCATGTTGGGCCCACGGCCAGTGACCCTCCATGCCTAACCTGGATGTACAGCTCAGCTGTGAATCCCATCAAAGACCCCAGTTCGGGCTTAGTAGGGCCTCTGATTATCTGCAAGCCAGGCGCTTTGGATGAGAACAACAAACAGGTAAAAGGGGTTTTCATGCCCTGCTGTTACCAGGTTCTTTACTTTCTTGTAGATAAAGGAAAGCAACAGCCAAACATTAGGGAACATAGTGAGAACAATTGTATAGTAGCATGAATCCAGGATTGTAAAATCAAAGCAATAAGTCAGGTTAACATTGAGATGCACCAGCAATTTTCACATGGGAAAGTCTAGTGTTCCAGGCTCCCCAGGGCTGCCCTGGAAATGGTTTCTGGGCTCTGCTTAAAAACTCACAGATGAACCTGGCTGAACTGTACATTGGGTGTGACTTTATAGCTAACTTTTGTCCTGAGGCTTGCATAGCAGGCTGCTTTCAGAGGCATGTGGAATAATCATTGCAGTCTCAGAAACATTAAAAAGACTTTCACTTACAGGGTTTTTGCTTGAGTGATATAATGCTTTGAGGTTTGGGTGAGCTTCTTTTCTTCTTCAAGATCAGTTGATTTTCAAGCAGAGTTGACTGCAAAAAAAAAGCATGTGGAAATTATGTTAGTCTTTATGTTTCTAATGGAGAGGTGAAATCTGGAGGGTGACCAGAACTTCCTGTTGGAATTTTACTTGGGTAGTCTGCGCATGTCAGTAAATGTAGACAAGGCAATAAATTAACATCCTGGGAAGTGCAAGTCTGATTAGTAGAGCCTTATAGTGAAAACCAGCAGGTAGCAGGAAAACTGTCATCCTGCCTGCCTTGTGGTGTAGAACAGGGAGTGGGTGCTAAGTTGGAAAACAGCTTCCACAAGAGCCTCCTCCCTGGAGGAGTTGTTTGTCAGTGGTGGCAAGAAGTGGCTAAATTGGGAGTGCAGAAGAGATCAGGATGTTGCACAGGGTGAAAATGTGAATCTTCTGAGCAGAGGATCATGAATATGTACATCCCAATATGTGGAGCTGTGATAATGATAAAAGATTTGCAGGTGTTCAAAACAGATTTGTTTGTAAAGGTAGGATGGGGAAAAAATCAACTGGAGCAGAAATTCCATGATCTTGGTCAATCCTTTAATGAATGCTTAATTGGGAAAGGTGCATGGCCACTTCTCATGCACGTGTGTGCTGCAGACTCAGAATTGCTCAGCCTTCTCTGCAGAGTGTCTTCCTGGATACAGCTGAGGCAGCAGATATCAAAGAGACAATCCAGACAACACTAGGGGTACTCTTTTAGTGGGGGAATGCATCATGCTCTACAATTCTTATGAGACTGAACATTTTCAGGGGATTAGGGTAATAAAAAATAAAACCAAATCTCCAATCCAGGCCTATGGTAGGAGAAAGGAGGCATGGAATGTAGTCATCCAGCTGCCTCATGGGCTGGGCTCTTGATTCCCAGGTCTGATCTGGAGAGATGGTGAAACCCACACTTAAACATAGGGGTGGGGAAAGGAGGCAGTGACTTAGTATCCTTGGATTGATTCTGGTCACTTGTGTGAAATATCATGGAAAAACCCCAAGTGGTGCCTCTTACAAGACAGAAGAGGGACATTCAACAGGAGTAAAGAGACAGCCCTGGCCCTCAGTGGGAAACATGGTAGCCAGGCAGAAGCATCCTTAACTGTAAAGATACTTAGTTGGTGAGTTTTAAAAATTAACAGCCATTATTGTAATTATAGAAAGGGATCGACAAAGAATTTTACCTTCTCTTCAGTGTGTTTGACGAGAACCTCAGCTGGTATTTAAATGCAAACATAAAGTACTATTTGAGGATGGAAAAGGCTTCAGTGCAAGAGGATGATGACTTCAAGGAGTCAAACAGGATGCATGGTATGGCTTGATGCTGTTCTGTGTGTAGGACTGAACCTGCAAAACATGGGGTGGTGCTCCTTTAAAGGCTGAGCTGGGTAGCTGGAATTGCTGTGTTGTATTGGCCTGAAATCAAGCGAGGCTGGAGGCAGCAGGTGGGACATGGGACCAGAAGCACAGCTGTCTTGAAGTGTGTCCTGAGTGTATTCAGAGTGAATTACAAGAAAGCTACACTTCTGCTGCCAGGCCTGACCTGTCAAAGCATGTGCACAAAATTAATTTCCTACCTGCAGAGTCAATTGCATTCTCCTTTGCAGCCATCAATGGAATTATGTTTGGTAACTTGCCTGGACTGAATGTGTGTGAAGGAGACAATGTGACCTGGCACCTTCTGGGCTTGGGCAGCGAAGCAGATGTGCATGGAGCTGTGTTTCAGGGAAACACTCTACAGATGAATGGGATGCGAAGAGGTTCAACCAGTCTGTTCCCCCACACATTTGCTACTGCCTTCATGCAACCTGATAACAGCGGTAGGTGCCTGCACACCTAACGTAACAGAAAGCAAAGTCTCCTGTTGTGGTATTTACTCCTGTGGCTGATTCTTCAGTGTAAGCTCTTACTCTCTTAGCTCTTAGATCCTGTTAGGTCCCATTTATGAGGCCACAGCTCCTGCGTTTGCATCTGATTCTGGAGAAGAACAGGAGATACAGGATCTTGTCCCACACTGATTCTCTAGGCTGCCACTTCCTATTTAATATTGTAGTAACAGCCCTGATGGATGTTGCTGCTGACCCAGAGAAACATGGATGCATGTCTTTCACAGTAAAGGAGCAGATAGTGCCAGAACTTAACACCCCTCTCTGTGACTTGTGGAGATTCGTGTTTGACAGACCCCCCGTCCTCCCAGTTTGCAGGGAAGGCACACAATACTGTCTTGCTTACACAATGCAATAGCTTCAGCTGCCAGTTGTCTCCTTCCCTTTGTCATTTGCAGGCTAGGTCTTTAACAGCATCTCAGCATTGGTAGCTTGGTTATATTACTCTACTGTTTTCCTCCTTTCTAATAAGCTGCTTATTATGTAAGAAAACCTTCTGAGGTTTTTTTTGTGTAGGACTTTGTTGTGTCATTCCTGCTTGGTTTCTCTAACAACCTCTTTTAATCTCAGCCTGTGGCAACCTAACTCCCTAAACAAACACCCATACACACAACACATTCCAATATCAACCATGTCACAGGCTCTGCATGGGAAGCAGCTGTTTCCTGGGATCTTTGAAAGTAGCTGATCTCTGTGTTCATGTTGCCTCCCTCAGGGGTCTTTGAGATCTCCTGCCAGACGAGCAATCACTACCAGGCTGGAATGAGGGAACACTACTCCGTTTCCAAGTGTGGAAAAAGAGATCCTGCTCCTGCCCTTCAGTACAGGGGTTTGCGGATGTATTTCATCATGGCAGAGGAGGTGGTGTGGGACTATGCACCTGACCGGAGCTGGGAGAGGGAGCGGCACAACCATTCTGCAGAGAGGTAGAGACTGTCTTCTGGGAAACCCCTTGGCAAAGTTTCTCAGTATTCTCAGTAGACCGTGGCGAAGCTTGTTAGGTATCTTGGCCATCCTGTGACCTGGTGCATATGGCACTGCTGGTGGTGCTGCTGATGGGAGCTGCAGCATCACTGTGCCCATCTTTGCAGGCAAAGCAGGTCTCAGGAATCCCGTTCACTAGTGAACTGATGCCACAAGGTAGCTGTTGATTCCCCCTGAGCTTTTGGGTATCTCAGCACTTGCTCTGCATTTCTCAGCTACGCCGACGTATTTTTGAGCAGCAAGAATGGACTACTTGGCTCCAAGTACAAGAAGGCAGTTTACAGGGAGTACACCGATGGGACTTTCCAGACCCCCAAGGCCAGGATAAATGGTGATGAGCACCTGGGAGTACTAGGTAAGGACATGTGTAGAGGGTATATTTTCCACTCACACAGTGGTGGGACTTGGACTCTAGAGTTTCAGTAGGCTGTATCTGTAGTCCTCCAATTTATTTAGGCGTCTGCTAAGTGAGGAGGAATTCAGATTGTCTCCTATCCATGTCTAATAGCTTTGGAAATAGCAGTAAAGAAGGTCCTGAATGCAACATGTAGGAAATCGTGGGTTTTCATGCATGCCTCTGCCAACTTTTTCATCTCTTGGGCAAAGCGTTCTTCACACCTGCATTTCTAACTGTGGGACAGAAATAACTGCTGACTTCTAGGGAGCACCCTGAGAAGTGTAGATGAAAATCTGTCGCTGTGAGAAAAATGTTCTTGGGGCCAAAGCAGGCAGACATTGAGAAGTGGAGGAGCACATTGCAATGAATCGCACCAATGTGTTATGGACCTAGGACTGAGAGGTGCTAGAGCAGCAAGGCTAAGGCAGTGCATACCATTCAAAATAGGTTGCAGTTCTGATTTGTGACCCTTGTCAGGCCACATCGACTATTGCCATGTTTTTTGAAACAAGCACCAAGGGATGATCACGATGTGAAATTTAACATAGCAGCATTCAGAAATCAAGCCTTAGTTGTAACAGGCACAGTTAAAATGTGTAACAACCTTCGCTTCCCTCATTATGAAACTCAGACCAACCTCCAATTCTGTTTTTGGGAAGTAGAGAAGAGGGAGGAGAATGTCATAAATATGTTGACAAATAAATATAGTATAAGAGAATAAATATAGGAACATCTTGAGAGATGGGAATATCCTCAAGAGATATGTTGACAGTTTTTGCTAGTCTCAGAGTACATTCTTCCAACCTCAAGGTCCTTTCCTGTGGGCAGAAGTGGGAGATATTCTCAACATTGTGTTTAAGAACAATGCCACACGACCCTACTCCATTCATGCACATGGGGTTCTGGAAAGAGAAATGGGACGGCCACAAGTAGCAAACCCTGGTAAGTCACTTGTCTCCAGCCATATTCCTGTATGGGTTAACAAAGCTAATTTATCCTATGGCTAGGCTGGTTTCCTTAGGCAGAACTTGTTTCCTTATGGTAGAGAAGAACTGAGCAATAAGTGATTTTTCAAGTTCATCTATGTTTAGTGATACCATCTGTGTGGAAATAGCAGCTCTGGGAATTCATATTCTGCTCTGACACCTAGGATGATTGTAGCACAAACATTTCTGTGTGCAGCCTTATCCCCCACACTGTGTAGAGCGTCTATAGGAAGAAGGGTGATGACAGTTCACAGCTCAGTCCCTGGTAACTCTGGGCTAACTGCCCATGATGGAGGAAGCCTGTCCTTTGGGACCTATACTTTGTGATGTGCACAGTAATATGAAATAGACAAAATGCAGAATTGCTTGCCAAGTTGCTGACTGAAATCACCAATTTTTTTCACAGACCAGATGCCAATTTGTATAATTTTTGGTCTCCTTCAACTTGTGCAGGCTGTCTAAGCGACAGACAAGTTTTCAGTGAGGCCTTGTCTTTCTGAAATGTATTGTTAATATGCATAATAGTAATGTAAAAAATGAATTTGAGCATTGTAAATATACTTCAGAGAGGAAAAGTTATCTCAAGCTACACATGTACTGAAGAGAAATGGAATTTCTTTGGTTAGCTCCATCCTCAAAACTAGCAGATATAATAGAACTGTGCTGACATCAGATAGTGTGTGCATCCTGTGGCCCCTCTGCGTTGCTTGTGAGAGCAGAACTTCCCTCCTGCTTTACAGTATTTTGGGGAAGGAAGATTGTGTCCAACAGAATCAGAATTGAAATTGCACTTTTTCTGTGTTGTTCTGCATGCTGCTCAGCAAACTGGTGTATGGGTGTATCACTGGTATTAATGGTTCTTCTCTCACTCAGGTGACATTGTGACATATCAATGGGAAGTTCCTGAGAGATCTGGTCCGGGGCCAAGTGATTCAGCTTGTGTTCCTTGGATCTACTATTCCATGGTGGACCCAGTAAAGGTGAAGTAGAAAGTAGAACTAGAAAGGCCCAATTAGACATGTTTTTCACCCCTTCTAGTATTACATAATGGGAGATAGATACAACTTAAGAGATTGGCCCAGCCAAGAGGTAGAACAGCAACCTTGTGACACGTCCAGCATTCTCCTGGGAGAGAAAATCTTCCAAATTTTTTCTGATATTTGTCCTTGTTGATCCCTAGCATGAACCTCCATCAAAAAAGTCCACTGTCTCCTTGACCATAACCTTCCTTCAGTGATTTGTAAGATATGAGAACATCTCCCGGTCAGTCATGGCTTTTATTTGAGAGCCATAGTGCTAACCTATAAACACAGGAATTCTCCAAAATTAGGCCACATGGATAAAGCAGGAAGATATGAGCATTGCTAGGAGCAGGTATAGCACTGATTTCCCAGGAGGGTTTCTGATTAAACCATAACATTCATCCCAGAGATTACTGCCCTTTTATCTCAAGTTGCAGGAGATTTTGCAATCAGACTGGAGAATATTTTGATACCATTCATATTTGACTTTTGGATTTGCATTTAAACGAATATGTTTAGTTTCTGGTTTTGTGCTTTGGTAGCTTATGTTGTAATGAGAGTACTTACGTAGCAGCACTGTTTGTTTTCAGTGTGGTGGTACAGGGAACAGAAAATACTGTTGCTGAAAGGCAAAGAAAAGTGTGTGTAAAAGAGAAGGTGAGAGGATCTTTGCCTCAGAGTTGTCTGAGTTTCTTTTTTCTCCTTTCCTGTGATTAGGATACATACAGTGGTCTGATTGGACCCCTGAAGATCTGCCGGAGAGGGGCACTGCGATCTGATGGGATCAGGAAGGATGTAAAGAGGGAGTTTGCTCTACTGTTCCTGGTTTTTGATGAAAATCAGTCCTGGTACTTGGAGGAGAATGTGGAACGTTACAGTAAGGGAAATCCCAAGGAGATCAACCTGCTGGATGACAAATTTGTGGAAAGCAACAAAATGCATGGTAATGCCTGGTAGACGCCCACCGAACACCCATTACTATCTGCAGAAAGTTCAGGTTGATGCTGTGACCTCTAAGTGGTCAGCCACCCAAAACCCAAGAGCTTGACTCCTAGTGTATGCCCTCATGATTTTGCATTGGATGGAATTAAGCTGTATGTTCTCAATCTTGCAGCACATACACAGCACAAAGATTTTATCTACAATGAAGGCTGTCTATTATGGCTGTCCCTGTCAGGAGGAGTCACAAGATATGAGCCAGAGAGGTTAATATCTGGTGTGTCTAACTTGGGATAGGAAATAAAATCAAATGTGAAATTAACTTGTCAGACTAATTTAATTTGGTTTGTCTCAGGACCATTAGAATATATTAGATTTCAAATTGACCAACCTGTGTGTCTGCAATACATGACTCAGTTATTTTAGCTAATTACCCAAAAATGGAAAATTACATTTCTACCATAGTAGAACAAGCACCTTTTCCTGTATTAACATATTTATATTAGCTTTTCTCTACATTCTATCTGTAAAGTATTCTCAGCAAAACAAGTTCCCTGGTAGTGAAGTTGGTAAGAATAGTGAAGAATTATGTGTACTGTCATTATGACTGGGTGATATAAAGAATCTCCAAGGAAACATGTCCATGAAGTTATTGTTAAACCAGTATTATGGCTAGCAAAGCCAGCACACTGAAGTTTGATGTTTGCTTTGATCTATACAAAGTGATAGTGGCAGATCTGGGCGTAAAACATGGGTGTTCCTGCCCTTGGTTCATGTCCAAGTCTTACTCCCTCTGTCATCTGAGCATGAAAGTTTCCTTTGCATTCAGCTCACAGTTTCAGTCCCTGCATTTACAGTCAAAGCAGTATTCCTTCTGGCTGTGTTAATTATGGTATAAAGTCCTGCCGTGTAGTGATTCTACAAATGATCAGCATGTAAAGTGTAGCCAGCATGAGACACAGAATGACAGGGTTGCCTGTTGGCAGGATTTACCCATTTTCATTGTTCAAGTAAGTTGTTCAGAGGTTTATGTGTATATAGACATATACATATCTCCTGATCATTGGGCTAAGAAGACCATTTTTGTATTTTGACTTTTAGAAGTAGCCACCTTTGCAGTTTTCAGCAAGAGGTAGTTCTTGAGATTTGAGCTGAGCTACAGCATGGCCTTGTATGCAAGTCACTGCCAAACTTCTGGGGGATTGTCATATGGAAGACACTACTGATGCCCTGGTTGCTATATGAGCTTTGTAGCATCTATCATCCCGGCCTGTTCTTCCTCTGAAATGGTTCAACATTGTTACCATTTCAGTAACAGCCTTTTCTACTGTTTCTCTGTCGTTTGTTGCACAGCAATCAATGGGAGGCTCTATGCAACCTTGCCTGGGCTGACCATGTTCCAGGGAGAGTGGGTGAACTGGTACCTGCTGGGAATGGGTCAGGAGATTGATGTCCACACAGTCCATTTTCACGCTGAGACCTTCATATACAAGGTAAGAATACCCTCTCATGATAAAGCAGAAACTGCCCATTGTCATAGTCACTTTTGTGTGACTCTGAACTTGAACTTCTTGAATGACCTCACAGAAACTTCACCCATCTAGGAAAAGGATGTGATTTTACACATCCAAATCTGACTCACTGAGCCTTTGTATTGTGCTGATATGTCTAACCTTCCCTTTAGGATTAGTTTGCTTTCCCAGCTACAGCCAGGAGTTAATCTTCAAAGTCTTTTTCTGAGATTTTAAAAGCTGTAGTAGCACTGAAGTGCTCTCCAGCAGCACAATAGAATTTTCTTTCTGTAAAAGAAGCACAGAGCACTGCACACTAACAGCCTCCCTTCCATTTGACAGAATGGCAAAAGCTACAGAGCAGATGTTGTGGATCTGTTCCCTGGAACATTCGAAATGGTGGAGATGTTGGTTGGGAACCCTGGGACTTGGCTGCTCCACTGTCATGTGTCTGATCACATTCATGCTGGGATGGAGATACTCTTCACAGTCTTGCCTAGATCAGGTAGGGAGCTACCCTGGATTATTATTGTAAACCATCTAACAGCACTTTCTACTCCTGCTGTTAAGTTCTGTTTGTATCACACTTATAATTCTCTTACATGCCATAAACAGCCAGTTAATTGAACAGGTAATTACTTAAGTGCTAGCAATTTCATATGTTCCTTTTGAATATGGTAAAACCTGCAGTTGGTATTAACAACAAATGAGTTTCTGGGGTTTATGATGCTTACATTATTCTTACAAGCTTTATGTTAGCTTGTGTCTCAGAAGCAATGTTCAGCCATCAGGCAGTAATTGCTCTTACTGAGAATATTACCTGTACTCTAAATGCATACCGTAATGCTTTTCAGTTCACCAGGAAGCACTGGAAGTTGTCTAAAGGTGAGTAACCCTGTACTGGGTTTGGCTGTGACAGAGTTAATTTTCTTCATAGCAGACCATATGGTACTGTGTTTTAGATTTGTTACCAAAACAGCTGATAACACACCCATGGTTTTGCTATTGGTAAGCTCTGCTTGCACACAGCAGTGGTCAAGGTCTTATCTTGTTTTTCATTCTGAAGGTAGGGAGAGCAAGAGGCAACCCACAAGTTTTGGGGATATTTTGGTTTTTCTTTTCTTTCCCCCCTTGCTTTTGCCTTTCCAATTCCCTTCCCATTCTGGCTGGGGCTGACTGAGCAGCCCTGCTAGCCCATCACATGCTCAGGGATTTTGTGCTTTTCTGTTGTGGTTTAAGCCCAGCTGGTAACTCAGAACCATGCAGCTATTTGCTGTCTGCCCTCCCTCCTTCCCCCCTCTCTGGGAAGGATTGGGAGGAGAACCAAAGGAATGCAAAACCTGTGGGTTGAGATAAGAGCAGAATCATAGAATAGTTAGGGTTGGAAAGGACCTTAAGATCATCCAGTTCCAGCCCCCTTGCCGTGGGCAGGGACATCTCACACTAAACTATGCCACCCAAGGCTATGTCCAACCTGGTCTCAAACACTGCCAGGGATGAAGCATTCACAGCTTCCCTGGGCATCCCATTCCAGTGCCTCACCACCTTTACAGTAAAGAACTTTTTCCTTATATCCAGTCTAAACTTCCCCTGTTTAAGTTTGAACCCATTACCCCTTGTCCTATCACTGCAGTCCCTAATGAAGAGTCCCTCTCCAGCATCCTTATAAGCCTCCTTCAGATACTGGAAGCTGCTCTGAGGTGTCCATGCAGCCTTCTCTTCTCCAGGCTGAACAGCCCCAACTTTCTCAGCCTATCTTCATACAGAAGGTGCTCCAGTCCCCTGATCATCCTCACGTCCTCCTCTGGGCTTGTTCCAACAGTTCCATGTCCTTTTTGTGTTGAGGACACCAAAACTATGAACAATACTCTGAGTATATAATACTTACAATAAGAGAAATAGCAGGGGAAGATAATATAAAACTAAAAGGGTATGGTAGAAAAACACCGAAACCAATAAATGCAAATGATGCACAATACAGTTGCTGACCAATATCCAGCCTGACCTCAGCAGCAATAGGTCCTTTCCAAGTAACTCCCCCTAGTTTATATTCTGGGCATGATGTACTGTGGTACTGAATACCCCTTTGGCTAGTTTGGGTCAGGGATCCTGTCTCTCATCCCTCCCTGCTTCTTGTACTCCATCTCACTGGCAGAGCATGAGACTGAGAAGTCCTTGATCAGATTTAAGTGCTACTGAGCAACAGTATAAAACATTGGTGTGTTATCAGCCAAAACACAGCATTGCACCAGCTACTAGCAATAAAGTTAACTCTAGCTCAGCTGAAACCAAGACCTTTTCTCTCAAAGGCTGTAAAGGGTTGTGTGGTGGGAGTGGGTCTGCTTTTCGAGCAGGTAATACAAAAACACTCCTGGTGTGATGTGAAAAAGGGAAACATTGACAGAAAAAAAAAAAAAAAAACCCCAAAACCCCCAAAACAATCAGAAAACCAACCTAAAAAATCACAAAACAACAAAACCTGCAAGCACTGGGAAATTGTGCTGCTTGTGGACCTGGTCTTTGCCAAACATGCCATGTTTTGAACCCTCTACCTGTTCAGCCCAACATTTTTTCCCCTTCTTTTGTTTCCTTTCAGAGCCAGAGCTTGAAGCTGTAAACTACAGTACAGGTATGGTGTATGTTGCACTGCTAAATGCTCTGTGTGTGAGGTGAAGAAGGAAGGGACATCTCTGATCAGTACAGAGATTTAGATCTCTGCAAAAAGAAGGGAGGAGCACAAACATCATTTATAGCCTCTCCTCTCAGGCTGGTTAGCATTTTAGTCTGAGGCTGGGCTACTGGTGGATAAGAGGGAAGGTTCCAGGTTAGTTTATCTGTCCTCCAAATGTCTGTACTCTGATGATAACAAATAAGGATGTTGTAGTTGTAAGGCTTTTTTGACCATGTTGGGTGAAAAAGTTTAGTGGCCTCACACCCTGTTGTACATGCTGTATTATAGATTAATCTTCAAAGCAGAGTGTAGGCTTAGAAACTGGAAGAGATTCAAAGGACTTTGGTGGAGGATGTTGCAAAGGAAGTGATTTTTCTTATCCCTTTCCATCACACCCTGAGGGACACCTTAGATTAGTTGTCCTCCCTTTTTGGTCTGTCAATGACTGTGGTTTAGAGAATTATCACATTGATCATCACTAGCTCAAGGGACTGAGTCAGCATGCAAACAAGCACATCTGCTTCCTGGTCTGTTCTTCCTCCAAGGAAAGAGCCTAAGCACATGCCTTGGCTCTTCCAGGTATTTTAAAGAAGAGGTGTGAGAAGACATTTGGTTGAGCAACAGCAGGGAAGGTCCCTTTAAAGTTTTCTCGTGAGTTGAAAATCCTCGATCAGCAGTTGTTATCTCTGCAAATATCCACTTTTCTTGAAAGGTGGCTGCTGCCTCTGTGTGGAAGCTTAAGAGAGCTCAGGATCTCAAGTGACTCACCACAGAAATGACTGAACATGTGCACTCAGAATAATAGTGGTTAGGACAACAGCCATGTGCATGGGAAGCTTGGAGCAGGGTGGGAAACTTGGAACAGCTCTGCTCTGGACAAATGTTCTTTTCTCCATTCTCCTGTTCTGTTCTTTACCCAGCCAGTGACTCCCCACACAACTCAAGTCATTTCTCTTGTGAGTGGGATAGGAATAGTTGGCTGATCAGGTTGGACAGCTGTGAGAGACAGTGAGGTCCTGGAATGGAGTGGATTAGAAAAGAACCATTTGCTGTCAAATGCATGTGACCTTAGGGTTGAGGGTCTGTTAGATGGATGGTGATCAGATCTCCTTTGACTTGCTTTGATTGCATTGGGTGTTTTGCTCCTTTTCTATATTTCTTGAAACCTTTCAGTGGTGGTATTCTGGGCTCTCATTGGAACTGTCTTTTTGTTTATCACTCAGAGCTGCCACTTGATGACAAGGATGAGTCCCACAAGATAATGCTTTTTGGATCTAAGCTGGCTCAAGGGCAGATAGAGGCCACAGTCATCGCTCTGGCTGTTGTGGGAATGGTGCTTTTCCTGCTTACCTGCTTCCTCCTTGGAGTGGTCATCTATCTGGAGAGACAAAAGAAGTTAAGACGCAATCGGAGGTCCATCCTGGATGATGGATTCAAACTCATGTCTAAAAATAATTCAGGGCTGTAACAGCCATATAACCTTGGGCTCTGTGCTTGGAGCAGAGGCTGGACCATTGTCCACAGCAAAGATTTTAGGTTATCATTTTAATTGTACACTGTTCTTCTATAAACTAAGGAAGGAAAGCTGAAGCCCTGACCTCTTCATGTATTCTCCTCAGCACTCAAAAGAAAAAGTCCATCCAGGAGAGATATGGGACCCTCTGAACTGACAGAAGACAAGTAACAAGAGTAAAATCTAAAATACTGCTTTTCCTCAAGAAAGAGAGGAAACAGTCCCCTATTCTGTTCTCTCCAGAGCAACTCGCTTTGGTCTTTCTCAGCAGAATAGCTTTAGGCCAGATTCCAGTCTTGCTCTCAGCTGAGTTGGGAATTGTCTCCTGAGAAAATGTGAGCCTTTGAAATAATTAATCTGAAGGAGGAAGGTGATCTTTTTTGAATTATTTTTTTTTTTTTTTGTGAATAAATGAAGAATACAGAAGGAAAAAAGAAGTGTTAATTTAGGTTTGGGTTGCTGTGTTTTGAGTAATTGGACAGATACAAATTTAGGGCAGTATATTTCACAGTGTGAGTTAAGTCCATAAGGGTATTACAGTAGCCTTACTATAACACATCTTTCTGCTCTCAGCACCCCAGGCAATGTGCTTTGATACTGGGCAGCTTGTGTTTTGTCCTGGCAAAAGCAGCTTTCCCAAGTACTGCAGAGTATCCTGATGACTTCCCTGCACTGCAGTTCTGTCAGTCTGTTTGCTGGTGCAGCTTCTTGTGCAACAGTCAGGGATGCTGTGGTCTTCTGTGATGTGGTTTGCTCTCTTTCAAATAATTTTGGTGATGATATCTCCAGAATTGAGTCAGTGCTGTGTTCCTGCTGTGAACCAAGCCAAAGACTCAGTCCTGTGTGAGCTGGAGCTTATACTTGGCACAGAAGTCAGGGAGTGCTTCTCCCACTGTGGTGCAATGGTAGGTTTGTTCAGGCAAATGTGGCAACAGTAAATAAGGAGAAATCTGAAGTGCTGGTGGAATTTAGCAGCACGGAGCAAATAAGCTATAGTCTGTGGAGTGTGAGGTAGTGTGATCTGTGATAAGGGGATGTTTGCCACAATAAGGTGTTGTACTAATGGGACCTTTGCCTTTTAGATAGCACAAAACCATGTTATGGAGAGGCCTGTCCTGGTAAATAAATGCTCATAGAGGAGAATTATAGAATTAGAGGATCGCTGTCTACTACACCCTCCTTGGTTAATGACAGTCCCCATGGGAGAGAAGCTGGATGCTGGGGGATTCTGCTTGGAGCCAGGAAGGGATGGGGACACAGTGCTACCCCTCTGGTCCTGGGTGCCCCATTGAGTTGGGGTCCGGACCAAGCTGTGGGAGTCAGTGATGTAGCCTGTGACTAACCGCAGAGCTCTGTAGCCCACCCCACAGCCATTGTCCAGCAGCAGCCGTGCCCATGCACATCAGTTGCATCACCCTGCATGTCAAGTGCCAAGCAGTTCCATACAAAATACCTGTCTTCCTCGCTCACCCACTGAATCCCCATGATCTAAATGGATGCAGGTTAGTGATTACATATTTCTGTCCCTAATTTTAAACTGGAAAGGGTATATAAAAAAAATCCTTTCTGAATGGCTTTCAGAGGCAGTTAAAGCAGAGCCAGCTAAATGGTGGTGATGACAAGGGACTGCTGTAGGCAGCACCATTTTAGTCAGAACAATAGTTACAAGATATTAATCATGCTCAGTTCATATCGAGTCCCTATGTATTTCCAGCTGCTCTTTCCTTTGACAATGTTGACAAAGCTCATTAATTTCCTTTCATTACACTTCATTAAGCCTGGTGAAGGAGCTGGAGAACTTTTGAATGCTCTGAACCTGGGTACTCTTTGCTGATTGTGAACCCTTGTTCAGAGACAGTTGCAAGCCAGAGGTTTACAAGCCCACCAGTCCTCAGTGAATTTTAGAAGCTATGTCATTAAAAGTAAGAACCAAGCAGGAAGCTTGGTTTCCCCAGAAAATGTTCTCAGCCTAAACTGAGACAAAAGAGTTACTGTAAATATATCTACTTTCTTCAAGAAAGTCGAAAGAGGGAGGAAGTCACCCTCCAGTTCTACAGCCAGTAGCCAGGGCATTAAGCTGGATGACAGCAGCTTGGGTTTTAGCTCTGGCTCTGAAGCAGGGCAGCGTAGGGACTGGGCTGCATGTCTGAATTTGCACAGCAGGCTGGCAAAGATGCTCCACTGTAGTGGCTTTTTTGGGCCTAGTGGAGTATCAGTGATGGAGGTCTTTTCTCCAGCACTAGTAGCTGTGATGCTCTGGAGTGCACACCCTAAGGAGATCTCAGTGTGTGGCTGTTGTGGGAGAGGACTTTGTCCTCCACGCGGTTCAGAAAACTCTGAAGAAAACTTCGCACAAAACAGATATTTTTGCGAAAGCTTTCTGTAGCAACAAACTGACAAAGCACAGTTTATTGGCAGTTTCACAGCTACCCCTGGTCAGAAGTTGTCTCTCCCAGCTGGTGGCAGAGGAGGAAGTGGAAGAAAGATGTTTCACAGTCCTGGTGACTGAGCTGGACACCACCAAAAAATAAGCATTTGCTTTGGTAGCAAGCCATCTATCTGAGCATCCTACAGTGTCTTGTTTGTGCTTATCCTCGATGCATGTATAGCTACCAAGGAGTCACCTTCCCAAGAAGATGGCGTGGTAGGCAGGATCAGGGTCTGGGCACTGCTGCTGCGCAGAGAGACACTGGGATAGCAATAGCTCCCATGCTGAGCTGAGGCAGTAGATTATGTGAGTGCAAAATAAACTTGCTAAGGTAAAAGGCTGTTCTGTAGTGGTTCAAGATCAGTGGTTTTGTGATAATACACATTGAAAAGGATGAAAAGTGCTCATGTAATCATTAGCATGGTTCAGCTCATAAGAACAGACAGACAAACACATGGATACCTGCTCTTAGATTGGTTGCTGTAGGAAGCTTAAATAAAAACCCTCCATAAAAACCCTACCTCACTCCAATACACACTGCCACTGAATCCGGTACAGGTTTATCTTCATGGAAGAGCTGGTGTCTCAGGTTTTGTACAGGACAAACATATGAAGCAGCTAGTTTTTCCTATTGTGTTCACTTCAGGTAGTGCTTTTTGAATGCAGTTCTAATATCACCCTTCCTAAGCCTCAGTTAGATGTGACAAACTTTTCAGAAGTTTGCCTCTTTAAGTTACCCAGTCTCTTCCAGGCTGTTCAGGTGACTGAAGCTGTGTTACTCATTAGCATGGCAGCAGCTGGCTGTTTGAGATGAAAATCCCTTTATTTGTGCTGTCATCTTGCTTAGTGATGGGCACAATCACCACTACATTGCTCTAGCAGGCAGGCAGTTGTGTTCTTTCTCCGTGTCAGTGCCAAGCCAATGTTCAGCTGACAGTCTTTTATAGTCTCATACTATGGATGTGAGAGGTGCCAGTTAAAAGCAGGCTGCCTTTGAATGTGCACATGGAAGAATAAAATGCTGCCTTTATTACTTTTTTTCTTTAAACACAAAAGTTAATGTCAAATTGACATGAAGCACATCATAAAGACTAACACCGGTAATTGTCAGTGAAAGGATTTGAATGTCTTTTCTTTCAGGTGTAATGTAGTCTTTGGTTCTGAATCAAATGTGAGGCTTAATATGCAGATTGTTTTGTAATATGTAATTGCTATGTAGACTGTTTACAGTGCTTATAATTTTGTTGGCACAGCAAATTATAGGAGTGATTGTAAGTCTGGAGCTATGTGCTGCCTGGGGAAATGAATTCAGGCACAGTGGCTGCCAAAACAAGGTGATCTGCAAGATCACAGCTGAAGGATGGATCTGAGTAGAAGTAAAAGCTGGCTTCCAACTGAGTCCTATATGAAACATAAGAATGAGGCAATGTGCGTACACAAGGTACCAAATTTGCCAAAGCATTAGCCTCAAAGAATTGATTAATTTAGTCACAGACTATTCTGGTGATGTGAGAACAGCAGAACTGGGCATGTGATTGATGAAACAGCTATTACTGGGAATTAGCATTTGTGGTGTTTGAATTCAAAGACAGCCTGCCTTGGAAATCAGTTTGTTTGTTACTTTGCTCCTATTTCAGGGAAAGTAAAACTATTACTCAGGAGGTGTTCTTTACAAACCTTATCCTTTGGTGTTCCTGAGACAGGTTTCTTAAACCACAGGAAGGATGGGAGGGAGAAAACAGGCAGCTATCCCCAGTGAGCCCCAGAGGAAGAGTAAGAGAGTAACTCATTCTACTGTCAGAAGGTACAGGCAAAAATGCTGTTGCTGGCAGTGTATTTGATGGATACAGGAGAGAAAAGCTCCTCTGTCATCAGGAATAACAAAGAAATTACATCATATCTTCTGTGTACAGAAGGATGTTGATGGAGTGTGCAGTTTTGAATCTGTCACTGTAATGAGCTTACAAAAAGCCCTGCCTGTAAGACCTTCCTACTGATAAGATTCTATTTTTCATATTTAGGGGTTATTTTCTTCAAATGAAAGCTTTCACTGTAGAAATGAGCAAAGAACAGCCATCTGCTTTCAGTCAGGCCGTTTTGCTATGTGAGGAGCAGGCAGAAAAAGGTTGCGTGCCAAGAGAGCATGGTCTGTTCCTGCTGCCCGTGGGCTCCTGTTGTCAAAGGCCATCTCCAAAAGCACATTGGCTATGCTTCAGGACAGAGGTTCCTTCTCCATTTGTCAGTGCAGGTTCCTAAGCCAAACATAACCTGCAGCAGAGGCTACTGGTGTGGGCACCTGCTTATAGCTTCAGTCTCTTCAGGTTTGGTGTTTACTACTAATTTCTCAGATCTTGGCTGTCACCAGAGATGGAGGCAGTGGGCTGAGTGATTTACAGTTAGATTTGGGCAGGCTTTTCAGAACTTAACCTTTGAACAAGCAGTATAAGGGATTGTGCTTAGTTCAATTTGCAGACTCGATTTGTTAAACATCAAAAAAACCCTCAAACTATAGCAGAAATGTGGATTTGAAACAGGTGGGTTGTTAGCTGGATTGCATTTAATGGAAAGCACTGCAGTGCTCCAGCATATCCAGGTGAACTTGTTAGTGGTGCATTGAGCTGAAATATTCTTCAGCCTTCTTTAATCAATACTTTGTAAGTATACAATTGAATAGGTTACAACTGGCAAGTGACCCCAGAAAGCTCCCTTTCTGTTTCCTTTTTTCAGGGCAAAAGAAATCCTCTTTGGGGAGAGTGCAGTTATTTAATCTGCACTTTGTTCTATATGGAATCACAGACTCATAGAATAGTAGGGTTGGAAAGGACCTTAAGACCATCCAGTTCCAGCCCCGCTGGTCATGAGCAGGGATACCTCCCACTAAACCAGATCACCCAAGGCTATGTCCAACCTGGCCTTGAACACCGCCAGGAATGGAGCATTCACAACTTCCCTGGGCAACCCAT